>JANIIA010484012.1:0-16032 GCA_027478495.1 Erythroxylum alaternifolium | reverse complement strand
GTTAAACTCCTATTTTATTGAATTGAATGAAAGTTGTCTTTGATGATTGTTGATTTTATTTCTATCTTGCAATAAATCAAGAGAGTGAGTAAGGTTATTTGTATAGGATTATACAACGAGAGTTGGCAACCTATAGACTTGCAATCATCACGTTAATTGATTAGTTCGAAGAGAGATCTTGGCTAATTCAATTGATCACCTATTGGATAGTTTAATTACTAGTTAAATTGGTTGAGTGATTGGGTAGGTTGAGAGATCATTCAATTGAATTCATTTAATTTGATTAGGGACAATTAATTACACCTCAAAAGAGGGTAATTAATACATTCGAAAATTTTAGGTCAGACACAATTCGATTAACAAAATTTGAGGGAGACAAAATAGGGAGAAAGTGATCTCTAGTCTTTAGATTCTTAAATTCTAATTTTTTGCACTTTGGTATTGTCTATTGCTTTTTGTTAGTCTTCCAATTTTAGTTTAATTTTCCAAATTATTCATGTTAGACAATTTCTTTTCTTAAGCAAAGTTGGATCTGAATTAAGTGGTGTATGGGCATCAATCCTTATGGAATCAGTATCTGCTTTTTAACTACAAGTCACGAACTGTACACTTGGGATTTTTTAGCGTAAAATGAGTATATTGTTTTTGCATTCAACAGTAACTCTCTATGATCACTTGTACAAATCTTTTAAAAATTTTAAGGATGTACACAACTGTGTCAAGGTCACTGGAGCCATGTAAAACATGTAGAAAGGTGATTTTCTCTTTTGTATGTGAAAATTTTTAATTTTTTAAACTCAAACTCAAGAGAATCAAATAACACATACTACAAACACCAAAATTAGGCAAAATCAAATAAGGATGCTCAATAACTTAAGATAAAACACATTGAACGTCACTGAAATCCTAAAACTAAACTAAAAAATAATCGAAATAACATAATCAAATAAATTAAAACTATCCTAATTCTTGAGTTACCTCTTAAGTAGTGTTTGTTTAACATGTAACATACCACTCCCATAGAGCATAAGCTCGAACATACCAGAGGATATTCGAGAAGATACTCTATGAAAATGGTAAATTATCAAACTAATTCATTAAAGGCATCAAACATATCATAAACATTCTAAATGATCATTTCTTCCCATTTCATTCACAAAATAAAAGTCACGTGTCATTATAATTCAGAATCCATGTATATAATACACAACATTTTATTTTGAGTTTAAATTAGTACCAATAATAAAACATGAAATGGGATGATAATACACAAAACTCTAAATAGACTC
The DNA here is from genome assembly GCA_027478495.1 of Erythroxylum alaternifolium. NCBI lineage: Eukaryota > Viridiplantae > Streptophyta > Magnoliopsida > Malpighiales > Erythroxylaceae > Erythroxylum > Erythroxylum alaternifolium. The sequence continues at coordinate 14,743 of JANIIA010484012.1, read as the reverse complement.
CTCAGATTCAACTGATCAGACCTTTGGCCATTCTTGGCCTTAAAATGCTAATACTAAACTTCTACTATATAACCTCAGTAGCTAGAACTCCCTTGAACTTGAAAAATAACGTTAAAATTTTGATAAGTTTGGGAACTCAGTGAGTGAACCATCATCGATGTATTCACTCAAGTTAGATCACAAGAAGAAGTATATCATATCATCCAGTATTGAATACCACATCACATTTCATCATACTTCAACAAGTACATCATGTAAGCTAGCATTGCATATCACAACACATCCTTCATTAACTTCAATTGCAATTCACTATTTCAAAACAATTCAATAATTCACTTCAATTCAATAATTTGATGCATGTAGAGATGCGTATGCAAATGTACATATGTTTTCATTTTTATTTTATTTTGTTGTGACCAAGTGCCTATCAACCTAATTTACTGTCTTATATCTGTTGTGGATACTGAGATCATGTCTGGCCCGTATTCATTATACATACCAAGTCTATATTATCTGAGCCTAAGGCTCTTTTTCACAATCCTTAGCTCAAAGCCCTTTTCTGAAAATCGGTCACTCTGGTCACAACTTGTAATATCCCGTTATTCCATACTGAGGATTAGGACATTTAAGTCCTAGACCATTGTATATAAGAATAACATTGAGAAAGTATAAGGTGCATTGCATACATATGCATATCATTAGCATACAAACGTGAATATTGATTGTACACATTATAAAGACTGTATATGCACTTAATTGACATATTCCGGGGTATGAACGATTTTTAATGATTATGATATAAATTGTGAATTTATAGATTATCGTGTCTTGAATTTGGTGTGATGATTACAATTATTAATTTAGAATTTTTGGTGAAAATTGGTAGATTTATGAAATTATATGTATTTTTGGACTAGGAAAAATATGTCAAGTGGTAAGATAAATTGATTCGTGGAAATAGAAATAATTGACACGTGGCAATAGAAATATTGACAAGTGGCCTTAGGAATTAATTAACAAGTAGCATTGAAAATTAGGTGACAACTGGTTTAGAAATTGGGAGACAAATGGACTAAATGTTAAAAGACAATTGGAGCCATAAGAATAAGACATGTGGCAAGTGACAAGTGTCATGCCATTTGCCACAGATCTATCCCACGGTACTCTCATTTGAAAGACTAACTTTAGTTGTCTTTCATTTTTGTTTCTACAAGATCTTTTCTTCATTTTTTGTTCTTCTCTCTTTTTCACACTCACGACCATCTCAACCTTACCTTATAACCTTGTGTTTGCTCTCATCTTTCACTTGCTACTTCCATCTTTCGTTATCTCTTCTTGTTACTAAAAGACCAACCATTCCTCTATGAAAGCTGATGATCGTGTAGCATCAGGAGCTAGGGTTTCTTGGTGATTTGAAGAAGTTTGGAGCTAAAACAAGTAGGTAATACATCAAACTTCATGGGTTTTTTAAATATAAACATATGTGACGATAGTTTAGAGGTAAAATGATCATATTAATGGAGTTGAATATATGATGGAACGTTAGTGAAGTAATGAATATATATTGATGTTTCTTTTCATATAAATGATAAATAATAGGTTATGATTTGTCTTATGGATGATTGGTGATGTAAATGGTGTAAGAAAGAGTGTAGAAATATTAATGAAGAAATCGGTATAATCATGTCCTATTTTTGTGTCATTGATAAGTGCAGAAAATTGATGAATGAATGTACATTTGTGTTCTATTTTGAGAGTATGAAAAACCATAGATTAACAGGTGTTATGTGGATGAAATAGATTAGGAGTTAAAGTTTAATAAAGGTGACATTTTGTTAAAGAAAAGACTAATATAGTGTTCTTGAAATGAGAAGAACTAAGATAATAGTGAATGATAAAGAATGATGATAATATGTTCTGTTTTTGTATGATTGATAAACAATGATTTATGGATTATTTTAATAATCGATATTGAGATAGAATTGAGGTGAGAATGAATAGGAAATGATGAATTATGCATAAGATGGTTTGGATGTAACATATAGGAGCTGAAAATCTGAAAATTTTAAAGAAGAATTGCTGGAATTTTCAGATTTTCAGAACCCACGATCGTGGGAAGTGTAGAAAATGGCTGGAAATGTTGTAGTGGCTTAACCCACGATCATGGGAAGTCATCCATGATTGTGAGAATGGCCATTAATGTGAATTCTTCTTCTTTAAAGTTATGTTTGAATCAATTAATGCTAAGGTACTTTCCTATGATACTTTTAGGCTTGAATGAAGCTTCAAATGAACTTAGTTTGACGATGAATTAAGTGATTAAATGTTGATATGTTCAGGGTGATAATCAAGGTTATAACATAGTGAATTAAAGGTTTATAACAAAGTACCAACATCTGGAAATTTAGAGATGATTGAGGAATAAAAGTGTTCTTAAAAATGCCAAAGTGATTCAAAGGACTTGAGTAATGTGTATCATGTAAGAATGAATAAGAGAAATTAGATATTATGTGATCATATAATACTAGAATAATATTGGTGAATGATTGATTGAGGATATTAAAATAATCAAGTATATTTGAGCTATAAACCTACGTGCAAACTAGACATACACAAATGATGATGTTTAATTGATCAAGAGATGTGATTAAGGAAACATACTCGAAATAGTCAAATTGAGCATGCATTGTATATAACACACATACATATGTGTATGATTGAATACTTATGTGATTGATCAAATTAGCAATGCATGTACAATTGTGTATAGCATGAAATTAGATACACAAGATTGAACGTTAGTGTTCAGAAATTTCCGGATCATGAAGACAATAGCTAATTTGGAGTGTACTGTAAGTCAACATAGATGGTCTCATATCGATTTATTGTTTCTGTTTAAATTTCTGTATTGAACTGTTAATGATGTGATTGGGACAATTTCAGAGATTGATAGTCTGAGGAGTTTGAAAATTGAATTTATTAGAAGTGTCATAATTGAATGTGAATGAGAAAGAATTAAGAGTTCTCAACGAAACGTTGAATGTTGAACTATTGTCCAATGAAAATGTGAAAAGTGAATGTGTACTAAATGAAAGTGATTGATTGCATATATGTGAATTCATGCATTTCATTACATTGAAATGAAATGCATGATCAGATAAAGGCAGCTGTGACTAGAGTAACTAAAGAAAAGAGCTTAAAGCTCAGAAAACGTGTATAAAGAGCCACAGGCTCACTAATAAAATGAGTCCATTATCCACAACGGATACGAGAAAGTTATCAATGAACCCGGTATCTATAATAGATATGGGACAGTTAAAAAGGCACTCGGTCATAACAATTAACAATGAAAGTGGAGTCTCATGAAGAATTATATATAAAATTGATATGTGTGATTTGATTTATTGAATTGTATTGTATGGACTATTTTGAAATAAAAACGTGAAATATTGCACATAAATTGTATTTGTGAAACATAAGGAAATGTGAAGAAATGCACAGTATTTATTAATGTGATTTATCTGTGAACTAAATGTGAATTATGAATTGTTCCGTGTTTAATATGAGTAAGCACATCGAGGATGGTTCGCTCACTAAGTTCACAAAATTATCAAAATTGCAATGTGGCTTTTCAAGTTCAGAGTAGATATCCAGTTAGACTAATTAGAGTATAGCCACTAAAGTCAGATATGAGCTAGGGGTCAAGATTAGTTTGTACCTGCATATGTCTTCAGTTTTATTGTATTAAGAACTGTATTTTGCAACTATTGTACAGTGTATATGTGAACTGTAAAGTGTACTGACATTTATTTCTGAATTTGAAATGTAATGAGATGTATGACTGAACATATTTATAAATGAAATGAGTCAAAGTGAGTATTGATTGAAATAAAAATATATTTGTGGCATGAAAAATTTGTAATGAGTTTGATTGATTGTCTTAACATGCCATCCTTGTAGAGTATGTTCTCAAATATCGTCAATAAGTTCAGGAACATGCCCTATAAGAGTGGTGCGTGACACAACTCCTTTATCTGATCATGCATTTCAATATGATGAGATGCATCATTTTATATGCCATGCTTTCATTTCAATATACTCATGTCGTATAACAAGCTCCTCAGATCTAAGTCTGGCATTTATCAATCACTTGTACACACAATTCAGATTAAACATTCTTTTTATATAAAAGCATATATAATTCAGTTTACATATCTAAGTTTAACTCACAGTATGCTCCAAAAAAGCTATTACCTCGATGTTCCAGTAATGTGTGGATGTTGCTGATCACCTTGAGCGTCTATCATCATGCAATACACATATAATTAACAAATCACTAATTTGTTTAATGATATGAATATACAATCATGCACATGTATATGTGTAATGTTTAAATGCATGCTCAATTGACTTTCCGGGTATGTATCCTTATACAAAAATCTTGATCATTCAAACATTATAGCTTGTATACGACTAGTTTGCAATTAGGTTTATACCTTAAGTAAACTTGATTTACTCCAAATTCATCAATCATACATTCACTAAACTTTTCTAGCAATATATAATCATACAATTACCCAATTCTCCTTCATAATTACCTTATGTTCTTCAATAATCATTCATTCATATCTAATACACATTACTCATATCCTTAAAATCATGTTTGCATTCATAAGAACACCTTTATTCCTTTAACAACTCCTAATGTCCAAATTTGGATACATAGATATTACAACAGTCCATTTTTTAAGTTGTGACATCAATTAACAACCTAAACTTATCAAGCTCTTAACCAATTAATCAAGTAACAATCTAGGTTCATTCTAAGCCTTAATCAAATCCAAACACACCAATTTAGAGTGACTTTTCCTCTGCTGGTTCAACAAGTATATAAAGTAGAAATTAACATCCAGAACTAGGCCCACAATCATGGGGGATCTTGCCACGATCATGTGCAACAAGCCACGATCCTGCACTGAGGGCCATGATCATGCACTATCTTTCTTCCTCAATTCTTCACGAATTTCACATACTTAGAGACATCACTACCACTTGAATTTTTCCAGAATTCATGTCCTATAAAACTACTCCATTTTGTGCTAGTCTAGCTTCCATATTGGTTATATTAAATCTCACAAAAATCTACTCAATTGTTTCATTACCATTCACTTTATACCATTATACATATAGTCCTAACTTTTTCCAAATTTGAAAACACCTTAGTAGCACCTATCTTTAACATGAATTCCTCATCAATTATACCTCAAATCCTATCCTAAATCATTCATATAACAACCTATAAACTACTATTTTCATGCATCCAAAAACAAAACAAAAAAGTAACCAATTCATCCATCATTTTCAAGCACAATTTTAATATGAACACTACATTCAATCCATCTCAAATCAGTCATCATAAAATTCTGCTAACATATGCCACAAAGATCGATATTTCACTTACTTGTAAAGCTCAAATTCCACCTCAATGTATCAGGCCTACTTTACCTCACATGCATGCAAGATCATCTCTAGAACAAGGTGGGAGTAGGATGGTTTCAGCAAAGACAAGAAGATAACAACAAGTACAACAATGTTCTACTTCTATAACTATCCTTATGAAGGATTTTTACATGGATGTTGGTGTGGTAGTTGAACATAACTTAAGCAGAAACATAGAGATGTGAGGGAAAAGTAAATTGTGGCAGTGAAAGGAAGAAGAAAGATAGTGTTTTCAGTAGAAAACAACAATTGAAGAGGCTTTGCCATGTGTGTGTCGTGTGGTTTGAGTGGAGGATGGGTTTAAGAACACTTGTTAAGTGTCTAGGCTAGTTACATGTCCTCTCTTTAAGCTGCCAAATGTCACTTAGTTCCTAAGCTATTTGTCACTTAATTCTACTGTCATATGTCGCTCAATTTACAGGTTTAGTCATCCTAAATTTCCACATGTCAACTTGTCTTATTACTTGAAATTTTTCCTTGTCTAAATGTACATATGAATTCATCAATCTCTTAATTGTGACGAATAACTCCAAATTACTAATTGTAATCCATCAATTCTTTTTTATTGGTAAATCAAAATACAAGACATTAAAAATACACAATTATGTCACAATTACTTAGAAAATGTCATACCCCAGAACATGTCAATTTATTGCAATTTTTTTCTAAATCAAAATTCATGTGTATATATGCTCATGTTATGCATGTGAATGAAACCATGAAATCCTATCCCAAATGCACCAAATTCCTTCTAATATGATGCAATTTATATGACTAACACTTTAATCCCTCAGTAGGTTTGGAAACTGACTATTACAATTCTCCCCTTCTTAAAAAATTTCATCCTTAAAATTCTTACCTGATTGATCAAATAGATGAGGGTACTGTTTCCTCATATTCTTCTCAGTCTCCCAAGTAGCTTCCTCTCTCGAATGATTCCTCCAAAGGACTTTAACCAAAGAAATTACTCGGTTTCTTAATTATTTAGTCTGATATCCAACTATTTTAACCAGTTCCTCCACATAACTCAAATTAGTTGCAATCTCAACCTCCTGTATTAGTAATAAATATGTTGGATCTGACCAATATCTCCTGAGCATACTAACATGAAATACATTATGAATCTGAGACATTTCTGGCAGTAATGCTAATTTGTAAGCCAATGGTCCAACTCTCTTAGTAATCTCATAAGGACCGAATATCTAGGGCTTAACTTTCATTTTTACCGAACCTTAGCACTCCTCGCTAGGGTGACACTCTAAAAATTACCTTGTCTCCTACTTGGCCTACAGCCCAGTATAAAGATGCTCCACACATTTTACCATACAATGCCTCATATGGAGCCATACTAATACTACTATGATAATGATTATCATATGCAAATTCAATGAGAGTTACATATTCAACCCATGCTCTTTGAAACTCTAATACACAAGCCATAAACATATCCTCAGCAGCCTGAATAGTCCTCTCACTCTGTCTGTTCTTGATTTAATACAATAGACACTAGGACCCATGTAACCTCATTATCTCATTCACATATCTCCAAGCTAACTGATCTAGTGTGTTTTCTCTTTAATAGGTATAAAATGAGCTGATTTTGTTAATCTGTCCACAATGACCCTGATATAGCATCATATTGCCTTGGAGTTCTTGGCAAACCCATAATAAAATCCATTATAATCCTTTCCCATTTCCACTACAGAATAGGTAATGACTGCAATTTCCCATCTGGTGCCTGATACTCTGCCTTAACTTGTTGGCATGTCAAGCAACATACTCAGACACTTGCTTATTCATCCCTGGCCACCAAAAATGTTGTTTTAGAGTACTGTAAATCTTGGTAGTACCAGGATGCACAGCATAGGTTGTTATGTGTGCTTCCTTCAAAATTTCCTTCCTCAAACCATCAATATCTAGTACATATAATCTCTGTTTCAACCATAATGTATTATTTCTCAACTCAAACTCAGAACTTGGGTTCTGTTTTAATTTTTCTACAATCTTCACTACTTCTGGGTCTTTGCTTTGCGCTATTATAATCTTTTCATGTAATACCAGTCTCAGCTTCAATATAGCTAACAATGCTTTACTCTGTCCTAAACTAGCTCAAAATTTAGTGCTTTTAATTGAATTAGATTTGGTAACCTCGATGCTTGAATTTGTGTTATATTGTTATTAGATTTCTTGATTAATGCATCAGCTACAACATTAGCCTTACTTGGATGGAATCCTTAAGCAACTCAATCCTCCTTTGTCTCATATTAAGTTTCTTTTCACTCAACATATATCTCAAACTTTAATGAACCATAAAAATCTTAAACGTCTTACCATATAAATATTGTCTCTAAATTTTCAAGCAAACACTACTACAGTAAGCTCAAAATCGTGAACTAGATAATTGAACTCATGAGGCCTTAATTGTCTCTAAGCATAAGCAATCACTCTACCATACTGCATTAAAGCACACCCTAACTCTTGGTGTGAAGCATCACTATATACAACATATCCTCTAGATCCATATGGAATAGCCAACACCGGTGTCGTAGTTAGCCGATATTTTAACTCATCAAAGCTCTTTTAACATTCATCAGTCCATTGAAAAGGTACATTCTTCCTCAAAAGCTTTGTCAAAAGAGCTAAGATCAATGAGAACCCCTCAACAAACCTCCTGTAATAACCTGCTAGCCTCAGAAAACTCTGAATCTCTAACACGTTTCTAGATGCCTACCACTTCATCACTGCCTCTACTTTTTTTAGGTCTACCTATATGCCCTGTCCAGACACTACATGACTCAAGAACACCATCTGATCAAGCCAGAATTCACATTTACTGAACTTGGAATACAATTGCTCCTCTCACATTATCTGTAAAATTAACCTCAAATGCTCATAATGTTTCTCTCTACTCCTTGAATACACCAAGATATTGTCTATGAATACAATAACAAAGTGATCTAAGTAAGATCATAATACTTTATTCATCAATGCCAAAAAGAACATTAAAGCATTCGTCAATCCAAAAGGCATCACCGAAAATTTGAAATGTCTATATCTGGTTCTAAATGCACTCTTTGGTACATCAGCTTCTGCTATTTTCAATTGATAATACCCTAACCTCAAATCCAGTTTAGTAAACACCTGAGCTCCCTATAACTGATCGAGTAAATCATTTATTCTAGGTAAGGGATATTTATTCTTCACTGTCACCCTATTTAATTGCCAATAATCAATGCAGAATCTCAAAGTACCATCCTTCTTCTTCACAAACAAAACTAGAGCTCCCCCAGGTGACACATTGGGTCTGATAAAACCCTTATTTAGCAACTTCTACAACTTAGTCTTAAGTTCTTTAAGATCCATAGGTGTCATCCTATAAGGAGGAATAAATATAGGAGCAGTAACTAGGACAAGGTTAATGGTGAACTCTATTTCCCCATCTAGTAGTAATCCCGATAATTCAGTAGAAAAAATATCTAGGAAATCCCTAATGTCTGTTCAACTTGAGTATTAGTCACATAAGCTAAATAGGTCTCACGTCCACCACGAATCAGTCTAAAAGCAATCATTGATGAAATAAATCTAGCTAGCACTACTTGACTAATACTTTGAAATATCACCCTTGGTTGAGTAGGAGGTTCAAGAACAACTTCTTTGGTGTAACAATTCATCACAACCTATGAACAATAAGCCAGTTCATACCTAATATAAGATCTATCTCTTTCAATTGCAATACTATGAAATTCACTTTTAACTCAGCCTAGTCAACCCGAATAATACACCCCCTACTATCAAATTCGCTTTCAACTCAGCCTGGTCAACTCGAATAATACACCCCTACATACTTCTCCAATCATTATAGTACTACCTACTGGAGTTCTCACCTCTAAGCCAAATTTCAACATCTCTCTCTTATAATGCAATTTAGATGCCAAATGTGGGGTAATGAATGAATGTGTAGATTCGGGATCTAACAATGCAAATGCCTCAAAATTAAAGACATGTAACACACTTTCAACATCTAAGGAATTATGTGCCTCTTATCTCATAATAGCAAAGATCCTGGCCTGAGATTGTGGTTGGTTACTCCATACCCCAGTCCTAACACTAGGACCTACTAAATTAGCTTTACCCTTACCTTTACCTCTCTGTCCTACACCATTGACTCTACTTTGTTAGATAGTCCTCTTTGTCACTGATCCTCCTCTCTCTCCAGATTAGGCTCCTAAAGTTACTGGATAGTCTCTAATTTGATGCTCAAAAGAGCCACAATGAAAACAAGCTCCTGATACCTTCCAACATACTCCATCATGACTTTTTCCACAGTATTCATAACTAGGAATTTATTATGTTTGTCCACTATAAGTTTGTCCTCCAGATGTCTGGCCTCTACCACCACTAGAATGAATAGAACTGCCTCTAGGTCCAAACCTTGACTGCCTCGATCTTGAATATGATCGCAATGATCTATTCTGGTGTTTACTAAATTTCTTGCCAGAGTCAGCTTGAAACTCACCATGCCTCTTAATCCTAAACTCATGTCTTTACTCTCCTTGTTCATCCTTCAATAACTGCTCAGTCTGAATCGAAGCAGCTTGTAGTTTAGTAAGACTATTCAGAATTGTAATAGTCAACCTTATCCTATTCTCCATATTCAATCCGCCTACATTTATCCTCCTTAGTTAGGATCAAAGCAGTAGCATACCCCAATAGTTCACTGAACCATACCTTATACTCAGCTACCATGAGCTTTCCCTATTTCAGATCAAGGAATTCCATCATCTTCCTATCCATATAGATCTTTGGCATGTAATTATCCTTAAAGACCTTTAGGAATTCGCCCCATGGCAGTTTACAAAGTCTGGTGAAACAACATGGAGCAGTAAAGAGACTACGTAGTTGAACCTCTCATCAGGCTCATAGTGGTCAAATACTCTCTCAGTTCTCTCTAGCCAACCCTCTACCTCAGCAGGGTCTGTATTTCTATAGAAATCTACAGCCCCCTGCTTCCTAAGTTTATCATACCTCATTTCTCTCGTCTCAGGAACTCTCTGAGACATTTGTTCTGACTAGGATATAGGGGACTCTGTATTAGCTCCTATTGACTCAAGATTAGCTGATTCTACGATACGGTCTCCTGTAGCAGATGACCTATAACAAACAATAATAATGATCACTAATGAGTTTCTTTTTACATGCTATGTTGAAATGCTCATATATGTCCCTAAAGATGTCAAACCATACTTTGATACCAAAACTATAGCATACCACTCCCATAGAGCATAAACCCGAACATACCAGAGGATATTCGAGAAGATACTCTATGAAAATGGTACATTAGGATAATCAAACTAATTCATTAAGGGCATCAAGCATATCATAAGCATTCTAAGTGATCATTTCTTCACATTTCATTCACAAAAATAAAAGTCACGTGTCATTATAATTCAGAATCCATATATATAATAGACAACATTTTGTTTTGAGTTCAATATTAGTACCAAAAATAAAACATGAAATGGGATGCTAATACACAAAACTCTAACTAGACTCCTCAGATTCAGCTGATCAGACCTTTGAGCCATTCTTGTCCCTAAAATGCAAGTACTAAACTTTTACTATATAACCTCAATAGCTAGAACTCCCTTGAACTTAAAAAACAACGTTCTAATTTTGATGAGTTTGCGAACTCATATCACAAAACAAGTATATCATATCATCTAGTATTGAATACCACATCACATTTCATCATACTTTAACAAGTACATCATGTAAGCTAGCATTGCATCATAACACATCCTTCATTAACTTCAATTATAATTCACTATTTCAAAACAATTCAATAATTCACTTCAATTCAATCATTTGATACATATAGAGATGTATATGCAAATGCACATGCATTTTCATTGTTATTTTGTTTTGTTGTGACCAAGTGTCTATCAATCCAATTTACTACCTCGTATCTATTGTGGATACCGAGATCATTTCTGACCCATATCTATTGTGGATACCAAGTCCATGTTATATAAGCCTGAGGCTCTTTTTCAAAATCCCGAGCTCAAATCTCTTTTCTACAATCGATCACTCTGGTCACAACTCCTTTATTTGATCATGCATTTTAATGTAATGAGATGCATCTTTTTATATGCCATGCTTTCATTTTAATATAATTATGTTGTCTATCAAGCTCCTCGAATCTAAGTCCAGCATTTATCAATCAATTGTACACATAATTCAAATTAAATATTCAATTTATACAGAAGCACATATAATTGAGTTTATGCATCTAAGTTTAACTCACAGTATGCTCCAGAAAAGCTATTGCCTCGATGTTCCAGCAATGTCTGGATGTTGATGATCACCTTGTGTGTCTATCATCATGCAATACACACATAATTTACAAATCACTAATTTGTTTAATGATATGAATATATAATCATGCACATGTATATGTGTCATGTTTCACTGCATGCTCAATTGACTTTTCGAGTATGTATCCTTATACAAAAATCTTGATCATTCAAACATTATAGCTTGAATACAACTAGTTTGCAATCAGGTTTATAACTTAAGTAAACTTGATTTACTCCAAATTCATCAATCATACATTCACTAAACTTTTCTAGCAATATATAATCATATAATTACCCAATTCTCCTTCATAATTACCTCATGTTCTTCAATACTCATTCATTCATACCTAATACACATTACTCATATCCTTAAGATCATGTTTGCATTCAGGCCTACTTTGCCTCACATGCATGCAAGATCTCTCAAGAACAAGGTGGGAGTAGGATGGTTTCAGTAAAGACAAGAAGATAAGAGCAAGTACAATAATGTTCTGCTTCTATAACTATCTTTATGAAGGATTTTTGCATGGATTTTGGTGTGGAAATTGAACAGAACTTAGGCAGAAACACAGAGAAGTGAGGAAGAAGTAAATTGTGGCAGTGAAAGAAAGAAGAAGGAGAGTGTCTTCAATAAAAAGCAACAAATAAAGAGGCTTTGGTATGTGTGTGTCGTGTGGTATGAGTGGAGGATGGGTTTAAGGGCACTTGTCAAGTGTCTGAGCCAGCTACAAGTCCTCTCTTTAGGTTGCCAAATGTCACTTAGGTCCTAGGCCATTTGTCACTTAATTCTACTACCATACATCACTCAATTTACAGGCTTAGTCATCCTAAATTTTCTATCATGTCATAATTATTTAGAAACTTTCATACCCTGGAACATGTCAATTGAGCGCAATTTTTTCTAAATTAAAATTCATGTGTATATATTCTTATGTTATGCATATGAATAAAATCATGAAATCATATCCCAAATGCACCGAATTCATTCTAATATGATGCAATTCAAGTGACTAACACTTTAATCCCTCAGAAGGTTTGGAAACTGGCTATTACATAACATCTTTACCTCAATGTATCCACCATATCCTTAGTTAAATGGATCTATAATTAGCAACTTACTTCCACCTGTTTTTTCACATAAAGGTTTGATAGTTTGTGAATAGGTCATATGTTGTAAGATAATAATGATATAAAGTATCAAAGTAATATAAATAAGTAAATCCACTAGAGCCCTTTTTAGTAAAAAAACTATCAATATAATAAGGAATAATAAAACTCCCTGGATCTTCGATTAACTCTAATATTTGTTTTATAGGTAGGAACCTTTCATATTTAAGATAACTACTGATATTTCCTTAATAGCCTCCTTATTTGACTCATCCTCTTCTTCTTCTTTTATCTCATGTATCATCTTTTCTACTTTCTCTTCTTGAATAGAAGCTTCCCCTTTTTCTTCAACTTGTAGCTCCTCCTCATTCTATAATGTTATCACATTCACATTTTCCACTAAATTTGGCTCAGTGTACTTGGATAAAACACCTTGCTCTTTAGTTTTATAAAGGGCAGTCCTGATTATCGTACTGAATTTCATAAAGGCATTCTCAAGGCATGGATACTCCTCTTGTTGCTATTGTGGTAAAAATCTAGATAAAGTGTAATCGTTCCATTCACAATCATAAGAATTATGCCACTTTGGATTATACGTATTCTTGTACGGGGTGTCTTGAGGTCAGTTCTCTATGCAATTCGGATGCTCCCATATATAATATGGTGCCCAACATTCATGATCAAGGTGATCAGCCTCACAAATTTCATAACACACCATATATATCGGTTGAGCTTTTGAATACATATCATTTGGCCTCTCGTTCCAAGCTTCTAATAATGTAATAAGCGATGACATAATATAGTCCCTTTAAGAATGCTATCATCTCCATCCTTCCATTATGGCTAGTGGCTATGATAATGAGCCTTAAATCCTTAAAATAGGTCATAAACACAACATCAAGATAGAGAGTTCTAAAGATAAATAAATAAATAAAACATAAAAATAAAATAAATAATAAATAATAATGATTAAATTAACAAAAGCAAGGTTTTTCTAATATTTTAGTCACTAGCGACAGTGCCAAAAATTTGATCTGATCATTGATTTCTATTCAATAAATCTTATAGGCAACTATGCCTATCGAACTATAGTATAATGTCATTAAATAGTGAGTGGCAATCCCACAAAGACTACAAGTACTATTAATAACCTCTTTTTGTTATATAACTGAGAAATAGGATTATGTTTTAATTAAAACTCAAACTAAACCAAAATTCAATATAATAATAAATTAGAAAATCAATAACACTAAGATTAATCAATATCAAATAACTAGTACCTAGGTAATGAATCCCCCTAAGATTTTTTAAGTATTAACCCTTCATTATTTAATTCAATCATTGATTATTGGACCATGAAAATTCATATCTTATGTTAATATCTTTCTTAAGACTATTAGCAACTAATCCCCAGTTGATTATCTGAAACTTCTTTTTAGTTAAAACCCTTAAGATTGCTTTACTTAATTTATTAATTTCACTATTAGGCTTGACCATAATTTAGAGGACTTGTGTTGACCTATCTCTACGTTTACAGGCAACTCCTTCCAACTATTGTAAACCTATTCATACAAAAAGATTTCTTAATCTCAATTATATGAAATCATACATTGAACTAATATCCCAGACATATTAATCCAAAACTTAAAATACATAATTGAATCACAATGAAACATCAATTAAATTGCATTAAATAAAGAATCAAATCATAAGGTCTATCCCAACTTAGGGTTCATTATATTTAGGCGCCAAACATAGAAAACAACTCAAACATCAAAAGA
>JANIIA010483989.1:0-16034 GCA_027478495.1 Erythroxylum alaternifolium | reverse complement strand
AGGATTATGTGACTTACGTGGTTGAAGAGAATAAGGGTATTATGGTATTTTTCTTACAATGTTGATGAGGTTTTTCTACCAAAGAAAACACACTTGATTGTAGCTTGAAAATTGTTAGACGACCTATGGCTGTGTAGTGTGCGACAACGTGAGTGAAGTGTGTGTGTAGTATTTTTAGCTAGTTATATACATGTCTGTGGCTCGAGGGATATAAGTGATTTACGACAGAAGTTGCATAAGTGGTGCAGTGTGTGAGTGAGGGATTTGTGTTATGCGTGGTGTGAAGGTTTCCTTGTCTTGATTTGTTTTCACTGCTGCATTAAAGAGTTCTCATTAGAAGTCACGTTGGCTTGATCTTAAGATTTGAATGTGAAGTTTACGTGGTTGAGGTGTGCGTGTCCCTTACTTGGCAAAAAAGGTTAATTAAATGGTTTGCGGCAATTGTGTTATATCGCATGCGTGAATTGAAATTTCTGAAAAATAGCTAAAGGTGTGTGTGATATCTATTTAATTCGTTGGAGGCTAAATTGAGGAAGATTTGTGGAGTGGCTCTTAGGTGGATTGCTTTCCCATTGTTGTTGTGACGACTTCCAGATTTATTTCATTGGAGCTTAATTTTTCGGGAAGTTGTTCTTTTCTTTTGTCTCAAGTGTTTTCATTTTTATTTTTAGTTATTTTATTCACTTGAGTTGTTTCTTAATTATTTGATTAATTGTCTTTTATTAAGAGTGGTATAGAAAAATCCTCTGTTGAGGTTAACACGAGTCAGTCGTGTTATTAAGTGTGAAAATTTTTCACAGGAAGTGAAGTTGATAGATAGTGTCAAGGGTTGAGTGGTATTGACTCAGTAAAATCTTAGGTAAATCTATTGTACTTCGATGAAAGTATTAATCTGAGTGAGGGCCCCTCAAACGTAGACAAGGAGTGTCGAACTGCGTTACCAAATTTCTGGTGTCATTTGTTATTTCGCTTTTGATTTATTTTATTTTTATTTGTGCCAGAGACGACCACAATAAATCAGAAAGTTTGCGAAACTATTCCCCTACGATTTTTCAATTGGTATCAGAGAAAGGTCACTTATTCAGAACTTGGTAGCAAGTTGGTGCAGATCCTAGTTTCGCAAACATGGCTACTAGAGAGGGTGCATCGATCACCAGACTACCACTGTTGGATGGTTCCAATTATCCTGCGTGGAAATCATGGATGAGGGTCTTTGTTCAGACACAGGGAACAAGAACATGGAACTCAGTGTTACATGGCTGGATGCATCCGATTATTATTGACGATAAAGGAGAGACAATTCTAAAAGATCCATCTGAATGGACAACAGTGGAAGAAGAGAGGGCACTTGGAAACTCACAAGCAATACAAGCAATTTTTAGTGCTATTGATGAAGGACACTTCTCAATAATATCAGCCTGTGAGTCAGCTAAAGAAAAGTGGGATACTTTGCAGACTATTCATGAAGGGTCCAAATCTGTGATAGCGTCAAGACTACAGATGTTAGCTGAATTAAAGATGGATGAAAATGAAACCATTGGGGACTTTCATGAAAGGTTGTGAGATATAGCAAATCATGTGCATCAACTCGAAAAGAAATATTATGATCAGAAACTTGTCATGAAGATGCTGAGATCACTGCCTCCAAGGTTTATTCCGAAAATTGTAGCAATAGAGGAAGCCCACAACATCAATGATCTGTCATTGGAGAAGGTAACCGAAATTCTTATAAATTTCGAAATGAATCTTTTAAGGGGTAAGCAAGAAAGAAGCAAAGGATTGGCATTACAAGTTAAAACTCAAAAAGGTGAAAGAAAGGTGAAGAGAATCAAATGTCATGAGTGTCAAGGTTTTGGGCACGTTCAAGCCGAATATGCTAATACCTTGAAGAAGAAAAAAGAAAATCCTTTACTAGCACTTGGAGTAAGAATGAATCTGAGAGTGAATATGGTAGTGAAGAAGAAATCACTAATGATGCTGCGATAGTTGCTTTACATGGCAAAAGTCCAATTTCTTGTTTAACAGTAACCGAGAAGGAAATAACTGAAGATGAAAAAGTGAGAAAATTGGAAAATTTTGGGAAAACGCAAATGATTCAACTCAAAGCTCGATTTTAGATTATGAAAGTGATGAAAGTGGCTCAAGTGATAAAAAGGAGAACGTTTACGAGATTTACGAATTAATGTATGAAAAATAGGTGAAAATATGTAGAAAGAATGAAAGGTTGAAGGAAGAGAATCTCTCCTTAAAGAACACCATCCAAGAATTAGAAAAGAAATTGAAGTTGACGTCAGATGAGTTTGGTGAAGCTAGAATGAAATTGGTAAGTACCGAAAAGGGATTGAGAATGTTGAATGGAGGCACAGAAAAACTAGAAAAGTTAATGAAAATTGGTAAGATTAAAGGAGATCTTCAAGGTATTGGTTACAAAGGTGAGTTTTCTAAGGTGAATGAGGAGAAAAATGATATATCCAGATCTGTTCGAGAAGAAGAAACATCGAGGAAGAATCAAAGATTTGTACCCACGTGTCATTTTTGCAGAGTTATTTGGCACATAAGGCCAAAATGCTACAAGTTACTATAGATCTTGTTTCAAAGAAGCCAAAATCGAAGGACCCTATATCCCTAATATAAATTTCAGAATCAGCCTTCAATACCGAAATTCACTTGGGTTAGAAAGGGTCAAGGACAAGTACAAATATGTAGTGAAGGGAAAACAAGAAATTGTCCAGATTCACAGTTAGTTACTACTTTTGAAGTAACTGTTCAAACTGAGGACAAGTCAGTTACTTCAGATGAAGAAGTCAATTAAACAGTTGATGACCGAGATAAGTTGACGAGGAATAAGCCCAGGTTGAATTTCTTCAAGGGGCACAGGGACTGTCTTCTTTACATTTTTAAAGTTTTTTGTTGTTAAAAAAATCAAAAAAAGGAAATGAAAAGTAAAAAAATTGTTTCTTTAGTAGTTCTTTAGTTTTTATGTTGCGATTGTCATCCTATCCTTTTAGTAGTTTACATTGTGACTTTTATTTGACTTCACCGAAGACTCTTCAACTCTCTCATCAGTATGGATCTCTCTCTCGGATATCTCTCTCTTTTGGGCATATCTCTCGGTATTTTGAATGATGATAAATTGTCATCTTGGCGTACATATGATTCTTCTGCTGCACCTACAGTTGATTTATATGTTTCTTTATTAGTTGAGATTGATTATATTGAAGGCATGCTTCATTTTGACACTTTTGTTCTAAGGGGGGACATCAGATTGCTTTTGGAAATTGTTCCATTCACAGGAAAATTTCAAGGTATATACATGACTAATCGTCGTGCGTTTTGACATATTTTGTCCCAAATGGGAGAAATTTAGATGGGATCCTTGTTACTATGGATGTTCTTTAGAACTTGATGTTGCATTAAGGGGGAGTTCTTGGATTGTGGTTTGAATTTCTATATGCCTAATTATGTGATGTAGGGGGAGCTTCGGATTTGTGACAAATATGCCAAAAAGAGGGAGATTGTTAGATATATTATTTTGGAATATTTTTAAATTGGCATATTTTTCTTATTATTTTAAATTCAAACACTAGCTGAATACTATTATAGATAGAATAGAATTCTATCTTGTACACAAGTTGAATTGGTGAAGGATTATGTGACTTACGTGGTTGAAGAGAATAAGGGTATTATGGTATTTTTCTTACAATGTTGATGAGATTTTTCTGCCAAAGAATACACACGTGATTGTAGCTTGAAAATTTTTACATGACCTATGGCTGTGTAGTGAGCGACAGTGTGAGTGAAGTGGGTGTGCAGTACTTTTAGTTGGTTATATACATGTTTGTGGCTTGAGGGATATAAGTGATTTACGGCAGAAGTTGCATAAGTGGTGCAGTGTGTGAGTGAGGGCTTTGTGTTATGCATGGTGTGAAGGCTTCCTTGTCTTGATTTGTTTTCACTGCTGCGTTAAAGGGTTCTCATTGGAAGTCACGTTGGTTTGATCTTAAGATTTGAATGTGAAGTTTAGTGTGCATGTCCCTTACTTGGCAAAAAAGGTGAATCAAGTGGTTTGCGGCAATTGTGTTGTGTCGCATGCGTGAATTGAAATTTCTGAAAAATAGCTAAAGGTGTGTGTGATATCTATTTAATTCGTTAGAGGCTGAATTGAGGAAGATTTGTGGAGTGGCTCTTGGGTGGACTACTTTCCCATTGTTGTTGTGACAACTTCCAGATTTATTTCAGTGGAGCTTAACTTTTCGGAAAGTTGTTCTTTTCTTTTGTCTCAAGTGTTTTCCTTTTTGTTTCTAGTTATTTTATTCACTTGAGTTGTTCCTTAATTATTTGATTAATTGTCTTTTATTAATAGTGGTATAGAAAAATCCTCTGTTGAAGTTAACATGAGTCGGTCATGTTATTGGGTGTGAAAATCTTTCACAGGAAGTGAGGTTGAGAAATAGTGTCAAGGGTTATGTGGTATCGACTCAGCAAAGCCTTGGGTAAATCTATTATACTTTGGTAAAAGTATTAATCTGGGTGAGGGCCCTATTAAGATATCATTAGCCAAGTCAACACGCAGATATATTTTTGGCTCAAATCCATGCTGTTAATATTTTACTGTTTCTGTATTCTATTATACTCCTTGATTTTTGTTATTTACTTTGATTTTCCTTTGATTTGGTTAGGCTTGTATTTCCTAATTTGTAGCTAATTCATCTCCTGTAAATGGCTATTTAGTAGCCACGGTTTTCAATAGCAAGATACAACAAACTCTTCCAAAACTCTGTTTCTTCTTATTTCCAGTTTGTACATGGTATTAGAGCAAAACCATGGTTGACTTAACAAATCAATTTTCTTCCCATCATACTAATGCCCAGCACTCCTTTTCTGTCAAATTAAAATCATCAAACTATCTAGCCTGGAAAACTCAATTCCAACCTCTCCTCAATTATCACAATCTTAATCACCTCATTGATGGCTCCCTCCCACCCCCAAAAACAATTAAATCCTCATCT
Organism: Erythroxylum alaternifolium; assembly: GCA_027478495.1. Taxonomy (NCBI): domain Eukaryota; kingdom Viridiplantae; phylum Streptophyta; class Magnoliopsida; order Malpighiales; family Erythroxylaceae; genus Erythroxylum; species Erythroxylum alaternifolium. The sequence goes on along the minus strand of JANIIA010483989.1, from coordinate 11,025 downwards.
AATCTAGCCGTTGATATTCCAAATCCAGAATAAACAACTTGATTCAAACAATACTAGCTTATACACTCTTGGCTTCACTCCTCTCTCTCTGAAGAAGTCTTCCCATATATTGTTAGGTTAAATTCCTCTCAAGAAGTCTAGCAAGCTTTAGCACAATCTTTCGGTTCTGTCTCTCAAAACTGACAACTTCAAATTCAAATTGAACTCCAAGAACTCAAGAAAAATGATCTCTCAATTCTGCTTATCTCCAGCGTGCAAAGGCACTCAAAGACAAGCTACATGCTGCTGGCTGACCCCTCTCTACGGCTAAGTTCAGTGCCATTATTTATAGAAATATTGGTTTTGAATATCACAACATCATTACTGCCTTGAACCTTCGTCCCAAACCTGTTCCTTTTCATGAGCTTCATAGCTTGTTACTCATGAAATACTTCTTAAAAGTTGTTATGAACCACCTCAAGCAAATATGGTGTCTCGACATTTCAATAATAATTCACTTCCTCCGCTGCTCCCATTACCAAATTTGAACCCTAATTGGCAATGAAAATTTTCAATTCTAAACTCAAAGGCCCGTGTCAAATATGTGACTACAAAACGATACTGTCGATAAATGTCGTCACTGCTATAAAAGACAAAATCAAAATGCAAATCAACACCAAATCACTCAACAATCGATGGTAAATTTTTCATACAATTTCCCACCACCACCTGCATCCTATCCACCACCACCTTCACCTTATTCCCATGTTCAATCACTATCCACCCCTAACACCATTAGTAAACTACTCCAACACAACACCCAACGAAAATAATTGGCATCCTGATTCGGTAGCCAATTATCATGTTACCCCAGACATTCAATCACTAAGTGCCGCTGCTGAATACCAAGGTCCGGATAATCTTCATGTCAAAAACGGTGTTGGATTTCCAATCTCTCACACTGGTATGGTTACTATCTCTTCTCCTAATGGTCCTCTTCTTCTAAAAGATACTCTATGTGTTCCCAAAATTGTCAAAAATCTCTTGTCTGTCTAAAAATTCACCACTGATAATTGTTGTTTTTTTTAATTTTGTCCTCACTGTTTCTTTGTTAAGGATCAAGTCACCAAAAGAATTCTTCTGCAGGGTCCAAGTGAAGATGGTATCTACACCCTTAAATCACTTCTCAAATCTTCCCTGATAGCTACCATCCCGTCATTTTTTTATTGGCATTCTGCCTTGGGTCACCCTCATCGTCGGACAGTGTCCAAAATAATAAAAGACTTTAAGTTACCTTGTTCAAGTTTTGACTTTACTCTTTATTCTGCGTGCAATTTAGGGAAATTGTCCAGAATATCTTTAGCGTCAGTTGAACATAAAAGCACGAGTCCTTTTCAAATAATTCATTCTAATATTTGGGGCCCTGCACCTATTGTTTCTAGCCTCGGTCATAAATATGTTCTTTTGTTTATCGATGATTATACTCAATTTACATGGATATACTTGCTCAAAAATAAAAGTGAAGTTTATAATTTTTTTCTTCAATTTCAATCTCTTATAAATCGTCAATTCAATTCTAAAATATTAGCCTTTCATTCAGATTGGGGAGGGGAGTATCAAAAATTAAATAAATATTTTCAACAAAATGGGATAATCCATAGAATAGCATGTCCTTATACCCACGAACAAAACAACACTGCCAAAAGGAAAATTCGTCATGTTATTGATACTACACTAACCTTACTATCTCATGCAAAAGTCCTGTTAAAATTCTGGAATTATGCAGCCGAAAGTAGTGTCTAATCTATTAACATTCTGCCTTCTCCAACATTACAAAATCAAAGCCCTTACATGTGTCTCTATAAATCTTCACCAAACTATCTTGTGCAATAACCCTTTGGTTGCACTGTGTACCCCTTTCTTCGACCCTATTCAAATCACAAGTTCTCTTTTAGATCTATACCGTGTATTTACTTAGGGACCAGCCCATCTCATCATGCCCATCCTTGTCTTGACCCAAAAATAAGTTAGGTTTATCTTGCTCGTCACGTTAAATTTGATCCTACAATGTTTCTTGGGTTCAATACAACCACAAATAAGAGTCCACCCCCACCTGAAACACCTTGGTTATCTCTCTCAAATCAGATACCTCATCACGTGGATACTCCAGAAGGATTTTCAGGTGCAACTTATCTTCTTCTTTAGAGTCCAACTCAACCACAAATACTATTTATCCTCCCATCCTACCCTATATAAATAGCAACCACGTAAACTCTGTTCCACCTCCTTCTCCACAAAATCACATCGTACCAAATAGTGAACCTTCAAATCAACTTGCTCTCGACCTAGTTGTTGACAACTCCTCTCACTTTTCCCAACTTACTCTATCCCAAAATCCTATTAGAACTCACCCTATGCAGCTTCGGCAATCTACTCATCAAAAACGGAATGCATGTATCTCTATGAGCAAACCTGATTATTTGTCTTATGAACCTCAAACCTATAACCAAGCCCAAAATCATCATCAATGGAGACAAGCAATGGAATGTGAAATTAATGCTCTGTTACAAAATAAGACATGGCAATTGGTTCCTCGCCCTCCAAACACAAATATTGTGGGTAATAAGTGGATCTTTCGTATTAAACGGAAAGCTAATGGGGAGATTGAGCATTACAAAGCTCAGTTGGTTGTAAAAGGATTTTCTCAGCAATCTGGGATTGATTACAATGAGACATTTAGTCCGGTAGTAAAAACAACTACAATTTGCACAATTTTGTCTCTAGCTACTGTTTCTCAATGGCAAATTAGACAACTTGATATATCCAATGCCTTCCTGCATAGACACCTTGAAGAAAACATCTTTATGGCTCAGCCGCTCGGATTTGTTGATTCGCTTCATCCAGATTATGTATGTAAATTGCAAAAGTCTTTGTATGGGCTTCGACAAGCACCAAGAGCTTGGTTTCATCGGTTGAGAACTTTTTGTTACAACTTGGTTTTCAGGCTTCCAAAGCAAACACGTCCTTGTTCATCTATAAATAGGGTAATATTCAGTGCTTCATTTTGATTTATGTTTATGATATTTTGATCACATGTTCGAATCCTAGTAAGTTGGAAACTTTTTTACAAGCTCTAAAGTCAACCTTTCCAGTCCATGATCTTGGTACGTTGAGTTACTTCTTGGGAGTTGAGGTAATTTCATAGTCTTCTGGAATTTTCTTGTCACAACAAAAATATATTACTAATCTTCTGCAGCAGTTCAATATGCATGACAGCAAACCAACTTTAACTCCTATGGCATCTACCCCACCCCTATTAAAACATAGAGGTGAACTAATGGTTGATGGAGAAAAATTTCGACAACTTGTTGGTTCACTGCAATATGTCACTCTAACCAGACCCGACAGCTCATTCACCTTCAACAAGCTGGCACAATTCATGCATCAGCTGACACAAGAACATTGGGTTGCTGCTAAACGATTATTGCGATATCTAAAGGGTACTGCCTTTATGGGTCTTTTCTTTTCCAAGTCTTGCTCAATTTCACTACAGTGCTTTACGGACAGTGATTAGGCTGGCTGTCCCGATGACCAAAAATCCACTTCTAGGTATGTGATTTACTTGGGTACCAATTTAATCTCTTGGCCTTCGAAGAAGCAATCCACAGTTGCTCGATCCTCAACCGAGACTGAATACCGATCCATTGCTCATGCTACTTTTGAAATCATGTGGCTCTTGTCCTTATTATCTGAACTTGGGTATCATGTTTCTCCAGCAACACTGTGGTACAATAACATTGGTGCAATCTACTTGACCTCTAATCTAGTCTTTCATGCTCAAATAAAGCACATTGAATTAGATTTTCACTTTGTCCGAGATCAGGTTCAACACAAACAGATTCAAGTCAAGTTGATCTCTAGTCAAGATCAAATTGCAGACATTATTACAAAACCTTTGAGTTCTCGTTTGTTCTTATGACATCGTGACAAGCTTCGACTGATGTGTTCACCATCTTCAGCTTGAGAGGGCTGTTAAGATATCGTTAGCCAAGTCAACACGTAGATATATTCTTGGCTCAAATCCATGCTGTTAATATTTTACTGTTTCTATAATCTATTATACTCCATGATTTTTGTTATTTACTTTGATTTTCCTTTGATTTGATTAGGTTTGTATTTCCTAATTTGTAGCTAATTGATTTCCTATAAATAACTATTTAAAAGCCATAGATTTCAATAGCAAAATACAATAAACACTTCCATAACTCTGACTCTGATTCTTCTTATTTCTAGTTTAACATGGTATCAGAGCCTTTATGACCAAACGATCTTGAGCTTAAATCCTACCACCTACCTATTTATTATCAAATTAATTCAACACAAGGTAAAGTGAGTCTGTGCAAGTTTCAAACACAAAAGGCTTTCACTTGAGGGGGTGTGTTAGCGAATATATAAAACCAATTAAGTTGGCCTCATACAACAACTTAAGCTATTGTGGTGAAATGGTCGCTTAACAACAAGAGCAGTAATAAGCATAATGAAAACATCTTGCTCATGCTTTCAGAAATATTTAAAATGTAGCACACTGCAGTACCTAAAGATTGATCTCATATGATGCAATGAACGCAGAAACAAAAGTTCTCAAGACACTACGATAACCAGTAACAAGACCCTTAAAGGAAAAAAGTATTAAGATGTAACAATAAGATGAATATAACCACTTTTGTTTTCAAAATATCTGAATCTGTGGTTTAGTTTACCAGAAGCACAAGTTAGACCAAGATAATTGACAAATTAAAAACACGTTGCTATTACAATCAAAAATCAATAAATTACTCACATCAGATTGCTTCAACATGGCAGTTTCAAGAATTTGAACAAAAATATTCGGTGATGCACCTTCAAATGGTTGACGAACATAAGCAACATGATCAATGTCTTAAAAATCAAAATCAAACAAAAAATAATGAAGGTTGCAAACTATCTTTAAGTATCGGAAGAATATAGAATCAATTTGTAAAACCCCTACCATTAATATATTGTTTTCTTCGTTTCCTCGAAATGAAGAAATTAGACAGAGGCATACTGCCCATGTAAGAATTAGGGGGCCTGCTTCTCTCATTTCAAGGGTATCAAAACTTGATATCAGAGCATCCATCTGCTGGATATCAGTCAAAGAAAAAACAGAAGTACCTTGCCTAAGTACAAAGAAAATAAATCAAGGAACATAGGACATTAGAACATCAATACATACATCACCCCCAAAAGATGGGAAATTTATTTCCAAGACTTGTAGTGTGAGTGTTGGAATTATGCCCATGACCCAATCGTTATGTAATAGATTGAACACCTTAGTTTTGTGATTATTAATTTTGATTAATATCATGGAAAATGATTTTATTATCATATCACGTTTATTGTTTTTTATTCTAATACGATAAGTCCTTGACTAAATTTATACACTTGTCATCATAACGGAGATTATGATAATGAGAGTTAAGTCTTTAGGGTTTAATCTCAAATTGTTCTTGATCATAGGATCATCAAATAAGGGCTTTAATGATCCAATTAGATCAATATATATGTAATAGTATCTATTGGATGGATATTAGTAAATCTCATTTACTAAGTTACATATATAGATGATGCATATAGAGATATGATCATTGAACTGACCAAACTGAGAATCCTCAATGGTTAATATTACCTATGAACTTTCAAGTGGGATATTCTCATAAGAATTTAAATGCATATTTTTCCTTTAACCTGAGATCATCATAGTAATCAATAGGTCACTTATTATCTTTTGATGTCAGACACCTAGTGTGTAAACATGCTAGCTGAATGGTCATTGGATATAATTAAGTACCTGTCTGATTAGTGGTGAGTCAAGATGGGATCCATCGACTCTAAGTAATGAGTTTGAGCTTTATGTTGTCATTGATCTTAATGGTTGTTTCAAGACCTTGACTAGGGCAATTGAATGAGTGAGGAAAGGAGTTTCTTAAGTCATTCACTAATCATTAATGATCGACGTGTTATCTAATATGGTTTGACAGTTAAACCACACCCTAAGATAATCCAGAGTTGTAATGATAGAAGGTAATAACACATTATCCTTAACCAGGTTCCGTCTTTGTAAGGTTGTTACTTTACACTATCCGGTCGTTGAAGAGTGTTGTTAGACGTCAACCTTGATTAGTAATTAATTGGAATAATTACTACCGACTTAGTGATGAACTTATGTGGTCACACACTTACGAGTGTAATATTTCCTATTTATGATTATTTAATTTCTTATGAGATAATTTATTAAATAATCTATATGGCATATTATTATATTTTATTAGCACAGAAAATATAATTAATATTGGAAACTCCCTTGTGCAAAATAAATGAATAAAATAAAATAGTTTTATTTTATTTCATTTTATTTATTAAAAAATAAGCAAAAGGCATCAGATGGTATTTGCATTTGGCAGTTATTGTTTTGGATTTATATTTAACCAAAACAATAACGAAATGTTGCAAGTGTGAATAGTTGTTTCTTACTTACAAAAATAACGTTAACAACTTGAAAAAACTGTAAAGCAAAAAACATTCGTTTTTCTCATTATTGTGTACGTGAATAAAACCAAAGAGAAGAGTGACATATCTATACTCTTTGATTTCTGTACGTAAAAAATAAACAAGAGAAAAAGGTTGAGAAATTTGTTTTCTCTGTTCTTGAAGAAAGATTTCTTCAAATTTATCCATAGTCATATCAAGTGTTGAAAGCGGGACATATTTCTCAGTGTGGAGTACATAGAGACTTCATATTTTCGAAGTTCCGTATCAATTAATCTTTAAAATTCCAAGTATTTGTTTTTACCTATTCTTGCTATTAGTATGAATGTTAAACGCAATAGATTTACAAAAGATTGCAATTTTTATTTCCACTGCGTATGCGATCCTTCAATTGGTATCAAAGTCAATATTGCGTTCACATCATACTTAGAAAAATCTCAATGTTCTGGTTTTCGTATTTTGTTGCGTTCCTTGTTTTAACAAATGGAAATTGTTCCTTTAATATGTATGAATTTATCCTGGCTTCTCTAAAATTGGTTTCAAGGAAAACTATACAATAAAGAAGTGAGTTTTTGTTTATGTATGAGAGACAGATGTAGTTTTTCATACAAAACTTATTAAAGAATTTGTCCAAATGTTTTAAGCATAAAGTCTTTTGACAGATGTATGCATGGTGTAAGACAAGTTTGTCAAAGCATTTGGTTATGTCCGATGTATACACGGTTTCAATACATGGTGTTAAAAGCAATTGGGAAAAGCATTTTACAGAATATACACGGTTTCAATATATGGTGCTAAAAGCAATTGGGAAAAGCATTTTACGGATGTTATTTTTTCCCATATGACTGTTGATAAGGAATCTGTTGGCCCCTTGGAAACTAGTGAGATATCACCTTGAGCTCGAGGGTGGCATTGAGGAGCCTCTGGCTATCGAGTCATAATTTCGCCTTCATATAGCTTTTAGTTTCGAAATATGCTTGTTATCTAACGAATGATCCTCATATTTTGATTTGCCCTCCGTTTGAGTTGGGAGACTTAACAGTAGATTTCCGAGGGAGAGTAGCTTATAAGTAGGTTGCGTATATTTCAAAAAGAAAAAAGAAAAAGAAGTCATATCTCAAGTGCGTTTTACCCTTTCTCTAAAGTCCAAACACAATTAAGTAAGAATAACGGAACTCAAATCATCCAAAATCAGGAGTTCATTGGACAATAAACAGAAAGCAAACACTCAATAAATTAGTGCCCTCTTGCGTCTTTTACTAGAAAGGAAAGTCTGATGCATCAATTGAATGCAGACTAAAGCAGCAGGTGAGAAAATATTAAACTACCAGGAAGATTCCTTCTTTTTGGCATCAATCAAATCCTTTTCTAACCCACTTACTCAATTTGATTCGACATAAAGTGATTAAATTAGTTACATTAGTTGCCAAATAAAGGGTGCAAAAGCAAGATTAACAAAAAGTGCTATTAAAAATATTTTTTAAGCAAGAGATTTGACTGTTGAAAGGAAAGAAAATTAAAAAAATGATATTATAAACTCTTCATATTTGCCTTTTGAAAAATAAGCACATATATTGGCGTGCAATGGTTTGCTAATTGAATTTGTTTCTACGTTAATAATTGAATTTGTAAAAAAATTGAAGAACTTACTTCCCATAATAATTAAAAGACTAACCATTTTGTTAATTTATGCAACTATAATCAACAACAATAACAACAACAATACCCAGTAGAAATCCTATTGAGATGCATAATTTAGAAAGGTTCAATAATACGCAGTCTTACTCTTAACTAGTAGTGAGGCTGTTTCTAAATAACTCACGTGAATTTATGCAGCTACAATCAATATGCGAAATTAACTTCTTGACATTTGTTTTATGTAGCAACAAATCCCAATTGAAATACCAAGACAAAGAACACATAGGAGCTCAATTCAAGCTGTCTCAATTTTAAAAGTTACTGATAAACAAAAAATATTGACTTGTTTGGTAAATGACTTATCAGCCATTTTTTGGCAGATTCAAAGGTTTTAGTTATTTGACCATATCAAACTGCTGATAATTACGTTTGGTAATTAGCTAATTGAGTTGGTGGATTGAACCCAATCTGTTAATTTTGAAAACGTTACTATGAGGAGCATTTTCTTCCAACGGCTAAGAAATTAAGGGAGTAAAAGACTATTATATCCAAAAGTTATTATAAATTACTCAAGGAGATAGAGATAGAGATAGAGATAGAGATGGAGATATAAATTTGACTTAATTTATAAAAATTTTAAAAAGTTAATCATTAAATTAAAATTTTAAAATATTTGATAATAAATTAAAATTTTCAAAAAATTAAATATTTTTAAATTTGTTATCTCTAATTATATTACGTTAATTACTTTTGTATAGATCCGATATTAAAGTCCTTTTTATATCAATATTTAGCATATAATATTATTATCTCTTGTAAACTGTGTCAAATTTACAAGTCAAATTTAACAAGTCAAATTTAAATTAATTATTTTTATCTAAGTTTAAATTTTAAGAGATTAATATATTTTAATTTAATATATTAAAAAGTATAGTTTCAATTTTCAAAATTTTCAAATTTTAAAAAATTAAAATAACAAAAATTTAGATTTCGTTAAATTAGAAATTAAATCGATATCATTTTTACAAACTCAATTTCATATTAAACTTGTTAGTGGTGCATTTAAGGAAAAACTCTTGGTGTGACCTGGCCGAACCCATTCTCAAACTTATTTTTAATGGCATTTTAGTGATCTCTCAAGTTCTTGAGTTGACCTTGCAAATTCAATAAAATCTCGAGAAGTCCATTCATCATTGATAAGCTGTATTGAGAGGGCTTTCAATGCTCTTAAAGTTCGATGGAAGATATTGGAGAAAATAATGATGTTAACTTATTTTGCTTTATCTAAATTCTTATAAGAGTATTTAAAGAAATAATAAGATATAAACAACTAATACTGATGTGTTTATTTTTTTTAATTCATGCCTTCATAAGTCATTTTACAGATAAACAACTAATACTAAACAATTAATTTTATCAAATATCTTTAAATAAATAGATGATGTATCCGTTGGTCAAATCAACTATATTAATCTGCTGTTAGCTAACTGCTGATAGAATTAGCTAACAGCTAATGCAATCCACTGATTGCCAAATAGGGCCTATATATTTGTATCTTAACTAAGTTTTGGCCCTATTTGGCAAACAGCGTATTGCATTAGCTGTTAGCTGATTCTATCAGCGGTTAACTGATAGTTGATTATATCAGATGATTTGACCAGCGGATAATATCAACAGTTTATTAAAGATGTTTGGTAAATTTAGTTATTTAGCATTAGCTGTTGTTGTGTAAAATGACTTATGAGGGCATGAATATTATATTTCTTAGTATTTCGTTGAATATTCTTATAAGAATTTAGATTTAGATATTTAATTTTACAAAAAAGAAATTTATAACTTTAATGAAAACATCATCATCATCATCATCATCATCATCATCATCATCATCATCATCATCATAATAATAATAATAATAATAATAATAATCCAACATTAAATTCTCTATTAACATGAATGATGCAGCGAGTTGCATCATATTAGTATTTTTCGTATAATATGTATAAATTTTATTATTTAATAAATTAAAAATATCTATAATTATAGTATGACACAAATACGATATATAGTAGTTATATACTAAAATATTAATTTGATGTGACTCTTTTTGTTCAAAAACTTAATATTATGGTATTTTTAAACGTAAACTAGTATTATAAAATTAAATAAAGGTAAAAAGGTTAATTAACACCTTTATTATATTCTTCTAAACTTCACGACATAATTGTACGATCAAAAAAAGATAACTTTGAAAACACACACAGCAAAAATAGAGAGTAAAGTGAAGGGCAATACTGTCATTAGACAAACAGCTAACTCAAAAAGCTCCTCTTATGGAGCTTTTAGAAATCAACTTATTGGGGTTAAATAATCTAACCAATAAATCATTCATTAAACACGTCAATAGCTTTTTAAGATGATCAAAAAGCTAACTTTTAGTTAATAAGTTAAAAAACAACTGATAAGTTGTTTGCCAAACACATCCTTTATGATTGTAGCTCAAACTGAACTGAATTTCGTAGAAGTTAATTGGATCTTTCTTATATTAATTTTTGCGAAATGATAATTGTCTTAATTAATTTTCTTTCACTCATATTTTTATTTGAACTTAAGATCGTCATTTTTAGAAGGGTATTGACCATTAAATTGGTTTCAGATTTACAACTTTTTTTTAATTTTATCTAAGCTAGCTCCAAATAACTTTCGGATTTCTTAATTGAACCAACTTTAATTCCATCACTACACACACAAATTTGGCTTAAGTCCTTGTTGGATCGCGTATGGCTCGAGTATTCACAATACGCTGCGGAAGAGACCATAACACAACACGATGTATAACCGAAA
>JANIIA010483892.1:0-16044 GCA_027478495.1 Erythroxylum alaternifolium | reverse complement strand
GTATACCGAGTTTTAATTGTTAAGTGATGTGACACGCCACCCTCGCGGGGCACGGATTCGGATATCACCATCGATATCGGGTTCGGGTCCAGCGAGAGTGGGGTGTTATAGATATATATTAAAAAAACTTGTAATTTTTTTTCTTTCCAATGGTTTTAATTGTCACAAATTTTAATAGAAAGGGAAGGACCACCATAACCTTTATATCCTTCAAGTAGTGTTGCTGATGTTTTAACGTGGAGAAAACAAAATAAACTTGTTGAGGAACAATCGCAAGTGGAACAAGTAAGTGGAGGGGATGAAATATATGAATATATAGTGGACGATGAAATTAGGGAAGCAATTTTTCAAAAAGATTTTGCTTTTCTAATATGGTAAGAACTAATAACTAAAATTATGGAACAACAATCTGAACCACATGCAGATGCATTATAAGAAAATGGATATGATATTAGCATGGATATGGAAAAAATTGCTACTACTCAATGCAAAGGTAATCATATATTATACTGTTATTTGAATATTTTCTCTTTCGTACACTAAGATTAATAATTATTTTGAATATAGAATTAAGAAGAAGAAGGGTAGAGGTCCAACTTTGCTCAAGGAGGTTCATACAAGATCCACAGAGCAATTGAAACTAATTTTTTTCAATGCTCTTAATCAGGTAACTGGTCCTAATGAGAAGACACTTATTGAATTCACATTTTTCTTAAGTACTATGGCTCATAAACAAAATCTCGTACCTCTAATCCATGTTAATTGTCATAAGATTCCCAAAGAAACTATTTAGGAATATGTTAATGTAAGAAATCATTATCTTAATGTTCCTTTCAATTTTGGTTTATAAAATTTAAATGAACATTTATTACATTGTAGAAGAGATATATTTTGCCATTAGAAGGTAAAGAATGGACTTTGAAAATTGTTGGAGATGTATGGAGAAGTTATAAGTCTAGAGTGAAGGGAAAGCATTTTAAACAGTATATGTCAGATGCAGAAAGAATGGCCAATCGTCCCAACTATATAAGCAAAAGTCTTTGAGGAACCCATTTTAGTTTGGAACCACCCAGATGTGAAGGTTTGTAGTTGCGCATTGTAACGCTACCATAATAACCAGACTAAACTATAGATAGCGATAAGTCTAGGTCGATCCCATAAAGATTAATATCAAATACTTTCCTAAATTATCTATTTAGGCAAATAGGGGGATTTTTAATTTGAAACAAACTAAAAAAATAAAATTGAATCTATGAAAATAAATCAAATTAAACTATAGCAAAACGATAAAGTCGATGAATAATTTGAACATCGATTCATTGGTTTCATCTCAGCCTAAGTACATTTTCACAAATGTCGTTGAGTTATCGTCTTTACTCCTCCTTTTAGACTATTGATCGTGAATTAAAACAAGTTTTTTTCCTTATGTTTTAGTTAATTATGAAGGGCTCGTTAATTAACCCTAACTATCTGGAAACTTAAAATAAGCTCTCTAAGTTTATCCGAACAGCAACATTATAATTAAGAAAAATAGATCAATTTAAGCAATAATCATGTAAGCACGGACTATTTAACTTAAGCTACGTTATTTCTAACAATTCAGTACCGGTAGTTGCTACAAACGATCTTCCACATGATTGATAAGTATCACATTCAAGATCTAGCAATGGGTAGTCATAAAAATGATTCAATAGAGCATTAAAACCATAATTATCTAAATACTCAATCAATTGATTTAAAATAACGTAACAATCTAAAAAGAGAGTAGATAACGATACACAACACTATACGCTTAATGTGCTCCTTAGCCTCGATTCCACCTTCAAATCGGCGTCAGGTGATTTAGCCTTCTATTTCCATCTTTAAGCTCCAACAATTATCCTTAATAGCCTCCATTTATGTGAAAAAATTGAAGAGAGAATGACAATCGAAGTTCCTGCCACAAGCCCTTATATTTTCTCTATCACCACCCCTTCTTTTGTTTTTATGGCCACTCTTTTGTCACTATAGCTTGATGGGACAAATTAATGTAAGAGTTTTTGGTCCACCTCCCTGTTCACATATCCTCTTCTCTACCACAGGCTTTCTCTTCTTTTATATTTTGTTTCATGCACTTCTCTTCTATTTTCTACTTTATCCCCCATGCTATTTCCAGCCCCACGAAGCCGCAACTCTTCTCCTTACAAGTTTCTACCCTACTGTGTGTTGATTTGACAATTTAACTTTATGATTTTTTTCTATGCTACTGTACACGTAGCTTTCTCTTCTACAAGATCTTTGGTTGCTCACTCCCAACACCGCAACTCTCTCTATTTTTTTTCATGCCACTCTTCGTTTTCTCCTCTCTTTCACACCTCCTATCTATGTTAAAACTCAAATGAATCAGCCTCACTCACATTTTCTTCATTCTTTAACAAAGATGGTAGCTTCTATATCCTTTTTTCCAGGCCCCATAGCTAACACTTCTCCTCAGCCGACACATTCGCCTCTTTTTCTTATTTCAGCGCCCACCTACTTTCAGCTAGGTTTCTAAAAAATAATAATCAATTGGATAAGTGGCATTTCAAAACCAAAGAGCATCACCTCATGTTGCTGTCCACTTTTTTTCTTATCCTCCAAGCTTTGTCATGTTTTTTTTTCATAAGATATCCTGCATGGACAACTGGGTTTTTGATGTAGCAAAATGGATAGCTAGTGTGTATACCATGCACTCACGTTAGGTTTCCTCATCTTCCTATTCTTTGCTTTATGAAGACAAAGAGTATAGAAATTGAAAAGATAACTTCAATGAGCATGCTTTCGGGTCACTTTAATTCCTTCACTTTCAAAATATACCTAAAATCAAATATGAATCAAAGTGAGCATCCTAATCATTTCTAAGATATTAATCACTAAGTGTAGAAGATAAAATAGATCAACATTTAAACACATATCAAATTCCCCCACACTTAGCCTTTTACTGTCCTCGGGCAAATTGTCAAAATCAAAATCACAAACGAACACTCAATTTCCAAATCTTCTAAGAATAGATAATCATAACTAAAGATGAATGACTTTTAAAACCTATAGCAATAACTCAACATACAAAGCTTCTACTCATAATTAATTAACATCACCCTAAGAAATTGAGTAATCTAGAGGTAAACTTAGACATAAGGTGTTCAAACAAGATGTGTCCATGTGTACACTCAAATACCATTCATGATCACAACAATCCACATCTTTTCTCATTATTTCATTTCTCCATCATTAAAAGTCATATACATAGTCATGAATCAAAGGACCTTTTAGGGTTGTAATATGGCTAAGGTAAGGTGGGATGCATTTTGGTTAATATAGTTTGAAATCCATTAAGCTAGTGAAGCAAAAGTAACGCTTAATGAAAAATTAAATGCACAAGTTAGCATTCATCCACAACTAGGTACTGTCAGTTATGAATAAGGCACCAATTATGTTTCACAACTCAGTTCATCTCTCATATCATAAATCATATGAACATAACACAATGAAATGCTCCATCCAACATAGTATCCTCTTTATATGCTATGTACTCAAACACCCAACCAATAGAACTTAAGGAGGATAAACTATTAATTAATAACTTTTCACAACAATTGCATTGCCTCCTTCATACTTTTTATTTAAAAATTTTTTCTTTTTATTATTCTTTTCAAATATAAAATTGAAAGATACTATATCAACATAGGATTCATAACATGATGTTTTAACAAATTTAACGAACCCAAATGTAAGCATACCCCCAGACTTAGACTTTTACACAATCATATTCATCAAGAATTAACAAATGCTCCACTAGCTTTAAAGCTTAGGTAGGAAATTTGGTTAGGTGGATGTAATGTGGCTTATACAAAAAGAAAGGTTAACACAGCTCAAAAGGGATTAGCAAGGGAAATTCACATAAATGGGTAGGCTATTTGGCTAATATAGCTTATAATCAACAACGAATGCCTAATCATTTTCATGTTAATGCATGTGATAAACAATGTGGTCTTGAATAGAAATTCAACGCAAAGTAAGGATGTATATGTCATGAAGGTCACTCACAACAAACAAAATAGGGAGACTGATATGAATGTGTCAGTTTAATATGGCTCAAAACCTTACTAGTTTTCATTTACCACTAATCACCGCTCTTTAACTAATCACAAGAGCAAAAGTATATGCCAAATTTTGCTATGTATTTTTCTAGTTAATTCATGCTCTAATTATGATTAAATAATCTTAAAAGTAATAGAAAACAAGAAAATTTTCGATTTTGTTCATTTGATTTTGAAATCTACCTAAGAAGCCACATAAGCCACAGTTAAGCTCAAAAACATGCATAGAAACTAGGATGCCCCACCCCACACTTAAAACTTACATTGTCCTCAATGTAAAATGAAATGCAAGAATGGAGCATTTCACAAAAGTAATAAAAGCGAAAATGTAAATGACAAAATTTAACTTCCCTTGGGTTGTCTCCTAAGCAACGCCATTGTTTATTGTCGTTGGCTTGACTCTTTGTTGCTCTTTCTTCATAGTGAGGGTTTTCTAACCCTATCACTTCCACGTCCTCCACTTGGAATCCCTCATAGAATGGTTTCAATCGATGATCATTAACTTTGAATTTCTTGTTTATCTATAAGCTTTCGATTTCAGCTGCACCATGTGAAAAAACATTAATAACAACAAAAGGGCCAATCCAACAAGAATGTAATTTACCTGGAAAAAGCATAAGTTATGAATGGTAGAGAATTACTTTTTTTCCAACCACAAAATTCTTCCTAACAATCATCTTATTATAAAATCTTTTCGTCTTTTCCTTATAAATTTTTGCATTCTCATAAGACTCAAGCCTAAGCTCTTCCAATTCTTGCAATTACAGCTTCCTCTTATCACCGACCACATCCATCTTCATATTGCATTGATTAATAGCCCAAAAGGCTACATGACTTTCCAGAGATTAGTCCATATGGAGACATGCCAATCGGTGTCTTGTATGCAGCCCTATATGCCCAAAGAGCATCATCAAGTCCCTGACTCCAATCTTTACGATTCAAACTTACCATTTTCTCAAGGATGGACTTGATTTCTCTGTTTGAAACCTCTGCTTGCTCTTTCGTTTGTGAATGATAGGTTGTAGACACCTTATGCGTGACATGGTACTTCTTTAAAAGACTTCCCACCAATCAGTTGCAAAAATGAGTACCCCTGTCACTAATCAATGCTCGCGGTGTTCCAAATCTAGCAAGAATGTTAGACTTGACAAATTCTGCAACAATCTTAGAATCGTCAGTCCTGGTGGCTTTAGCTTCCACGCATTTAAAAACATAATCCACAGCTAAAAAAATAAAAAAAAAATAAAAGAAGAGGGAAATGGTCCCATAAAATCGATGCCCTATATATAAAAAATTTCATATATAATTATTGGAGATAAAGACATTTGATCTCTATGGGATAGATTACCTTGTTTCTAGCACTGTTCATATGCTTTACAGAACATAGATGAGTCTCTAAAAATATTTTGCCAATAGAAACCACATTCAAGAATTTTGCTAGCAGTTCTATTAGGCTCAAAATGACCACCACAAGCATATGAATGGCAAAACTTCAGAATTGATTCACTCATATTTAGGTACCCATCTCCTAATCACTTGATCAGAACAACATTTCCACAATTGAGGATCATCCCAAATATAATATTTTGACTCATTTTTTATCCTATTTCGTTTAGCCTTACTGAAATTAGTAAGGATCTTATAGTTCACTAGATAGTTCACAATATCAGCATACCATGGAGTCTTACCTTGAAGCATTAGTAATTGCTTATCCGGAAATATTTCTTGCAATTTTATTGGATCCTCTTCCTTCACAACTAGACTTAAGTGATCTGCGACTGAATTCTCTACACTTTTCTTGTCTTTGATCTCCTAATCGAACTTTTGGTGTAAGAGAATCCAACTAATCAGCCTTGGCTTCGCTTCTTTCTTTGATAAAAGGTACCTTAATGCTGCATGATTAGAATACACAATCACTTTAGAACTAAGCAAATAAGCTCTAAATTTATATAAAGCAAACAAAACAGCTCAAAGCTCCTTTTTAATGGTGGAATAGTTACATTATGTTGGACTAAGTGTTTGGGAAACGTAGTAGATTGCATCAGTCATCTTGCCATATCTTTGACCAAGGACAACACCCACAACAAAATTGCTCGCATCATGCATAATCTCAAATGGTTGAGTCTAGTTACATGGTTGAATGATCGGTGCTGAAGTTAAAAGTTCTTTCAACTTGTCAAATGCTTCCTTGCATTCCTCATCAAACTCAAAGGTTACATCTTTTTGTAACAGATGATACAGTTTTGTTAAGATCTTACTAAATTCTTTGATAAAGTTACGATAAAAACCTGTATGGAAAAGGAAAGAACGAATCTCCCTCATATTTATGGGGTAAGGTAAAATTTGCACAATTTCTATCTTAGCCTTATCAACCTCAATTCCCATAGATGAGATTACATGTCCCAACACTATTCCTTGTTCTACCATGAAATGCCATTTTTCAGAATTAAGAACAAGATTAGTTTCGATGCATCGTTCAAGTACAAAATTCAAATTATCCAAGCATGCATCAAATGAATCTCTATAGATAGTAAAATCATCTATAAAAACCTCCATAATGTGTTCAACATATTCAGAAAAAATACTTACCATGCATCTTTGAAAGGTGGCTGGGGCGTTACATAGTCCAAATAGAATCCTTTTGTAGGCAAATGTACCAAATGGGCATGTGAATGTTCTTTTCTCTTGATCCTCTAGAGCTATCATAATCTAGTTATATCCTGAATACCCATTTAGAAAACAGTAGTGAGATTGTCTTTCAAGCATCTGATTAATGAATGGGAGTAGGAACTGATCCTTGCATGTAGTAGCATTTAACTTTGTATAATCGATGTATACTCGCCATCCATTCTGAATTCTTGTAGGCACAAATTCATTATTCTCATTCTTCACCACAGTAATCCTAGTTTTCTTTGGTACTACTTAGACCGGACTCACCCATTTGCTATCCAAAATTGGATAGATTATACCAACATCAAGCAAGTTTAAGATCTCTATCTTTAGCACTTCCATCATCGGAGGATTCAATCTTCTTTGTGACTCTCTTGATGGTTTGGATCCTTCTTCCAACAAGATTTGATGCATATATGTTGAAGGGCTAATACCCTTAATGTCGGTTATAGTCCACCATATAGTTGTGATGTGGTTTTAAGCACTCAAATGAGCTTTTCTTCTTGAAGCTTGGTTAAGTTCTTTTCTATGATTACCGGAAGTGTTTCTCTTTCTCCCAAGAACATATATTTTAAGTGCTTTAGTAATTGCTTCAATTCAGTTACCGGTTTCTGCACCACAAAAGGTAAAGATTTTATATTAGAAATTGGCAATTCAATATTTTGAAATATATACCTCTTTGGGATTGTTTGCTGTGATTGCAGTGCTAGCACAATTTCCTCTATTTTATCTATAATAAGCAAGTTAGAATTTTGAAAAATGCTTTCCATTAAACTCATGCAAATAATGACTTCTAACTTATCATTACCATCCATATAAAAAATTTCTTGAGACAAAGAATCAATGACATTAATATATAACACATAATGGACATCATTAGAGTACCTCATAGCCTAAAAAATATTAAAATGAACAATTTCACTGTCAAATTCCATAGTCAATGTCCCTGCATCTACATTAATCTTGTCTTTGATGTTTTCAGAAATGGGCGACCCAAAAGGATAGGTGTAGAGTTAGCAGAAGGTTCTCCCTCTATCTTCAAGACGTAAAAGTCAGCTGGGAAAGCCAATTCATTGACCTGCACTAAATCATCCTCTACAACCCCTTCCGGATAAGCATTAGATCTATTAGCCAATTGAATTACAACATGAGTTCCCTTCAATGATCCCAAATTCAATGAAGTATAAATAGAATATGGCATAACATTAATTAAAGCTCTAAGATCTAGCATTTCCCTTTCAAGTCTAGTATCATCAATTTTGCAAGGAATCGTAACGTACCAGGATCCTTACACTTTGGGGGAAGCTTTCTCAGAATGACTGCAGACACATTCTCCCCCACACTTACTTTTTCATCTACCCTCAATTTCCTCTTAGAAGTGCATAACTCCTTAAGAAATTTTGGCGTATCGAGGAATTTGCTTAATGGCATCAATTAGAGGTATGTTTACCACCTTTTTAAACATCTCCAAAATCTCCTTATCTTGCTCCTCTTTCTTTGATTTAGCAAACCTATTAGAAAAAGGAGGAAAAGTTTTAGTAAAACTTTTAATCACAAGAGATTGAGAATTTACCTTAGTTCCCTTTTCAGCTTCTTTCTGAGGCAATTTAAGTTCCTTTTTGGATTCTGCATTAATGCCAATAACAGGAGTCTTGTGTGGTGCCTCCATTTCTTTACCACTCTTCAAGGTGATAGCACTTACATTCTCTTTTGGGTTCACAATTGTTTGAGTAGGAAGCTTACCCAAATTTTGATTCTCCAATCGGCTTACCATAGTAGCTATACGACTCAATTGATTTTCCAGATTCTGAATGCTAGCATTAGTTTTTTGTTGGAACTTTATACTATTATGAGTCAAAGTTTTCATCACTTCTTCGAATGAAGATGTTGATGGTAAAACCTGTCTACTTGTTTTACGCTTAAAAACTGCAAGTGAACGGGTCGTGACTTGTAGCTTAAAAGAGAAGATATTGACCCCACAGGAATTGATGCCCAGACACCACTTAATTTAGATAAAACTTTGTTTAAGAAACGAAATTCTTAAAAGTAAATAATTAAAGTAAAATTAAAAGACTAACTCAAAACAATAGACAGTACTAAAGTGCAGAAAAATTGGAATTCAAGAATCTAAAGGCTAGAGATTATTTTTTTCCTTATTTTGTCTCCCTCTTATTTTATTGATTAAATTATGTCTCACCCTAGATTTCTAAATGTAATAACTACCCTCTCTCAAGGTGTAATTAATTTTCCCTAATTGAATTTAAGGGAATCAATTAGACGATCTCTTAACTTACCTAATGACTCAACCTATTCAACTAGTTATTAAACTATCTTATGGGTGATCAATTGACTAGCCGATATCTGTCTTCTAAATATTGAATTAATGTGATAATTATAAGTCTATAGGTCACTAACTCTCATTGTACATTCCTACACAAATTTATCTTACTCACTCTCTTGATTTGTTACAAGATAAAAACTGAAATCAACAATTATCAAAGACAACTTCATTCAATTCAATAAAATAACAGTTTTGACAAAATAGTTCAAAAGCAATCCCTAAACCTAAATTAGCCTAACATGGTCTGCATAACATTATCAACATTCAAATAAACCATTTTACAAGGAGTAGAAGAAGTAAAATTGACAGAAAATTGAGTAACAAGACTCCTTCTCTTCTTTAATCTGGAAATTTTGGTGTTGATGTGCTATTTTGCCCCAATCTTAATGATGATCCTTGATTTCAATCCTTCCTTAAGGCTCCAAACATATGTTCTTCACTCCAAAGATGGTCTTTCTACAGAAGGGTTTCATCTCCTCTTAAGATGGAGGCTTGATGATCCTTAAATAGTCCAAAAACCCTAAGTTTGATGAAGCCCCACATATTGTCTCAGATAATGATTCCTATAATCATGGGAATCTGTAAAGCACTTCCTCTTTTCTTTTCCTCTTGATTTCTAGCTCAATCTCCAAGTTGCTCCATCTTCCTTTCTACACAAAAATAGTCAATTCTTACCCTAAATTAACATCAACCATAAAAGAACAACAATGGAAATCAAACTAAACAAAATATACAAAATGAATCCTAAACTACAATAATAATCAACAAGTATGCAAGAAAACACATGTCAATTACATAGAAAAACATAGATTAATGCAAACCTACCAACATCCCCATACTTAAATCTTTGCTTGTCCTCAAGAAAAATAAATACAACACTTAATTCTATCACTTCATTTTCACAAAGATCAAAGCATACAATCCCTCAAATTCAAACCAACTCAAATATTAGGTTAATACCATATTATGACTATTGTTTCATTGGCATACATAAGCAAACTCAACAATTGACACCATCACTCAAAGATAAGTAAAGATGCAAAATGAATTTTCCTCATGATTTTCACTCATTTCTCTCACGTGTTTAACGGTTAGTGTTTCGCTCAAACTTCCTATAAGAAACTACACTACTATAGGCTTGCTAATACGCCAAATCTCCTTTATAATGGTTGCATGCATAAATAGATCAAAAGGACTTGTTTAGGGCTGTAATGTGGTAAGGTTTAAGGTGGGTAAAGAGGGAAAAAGGGTTAAGGACAAGCATTAGTAAAGTAAAAAGCAAAAATAAAGGGATAATAAGACAAAACTCCGAGATATACAATTATAACTATATTCTGCACTTATTGATGCTACTCACTTATTCTTCTTTTTTTTTTTCCCTCTTTTTCTTTTCAACATTTTTTTCATTTTTCATTCTTTTTCTTCATTCATGGAAGGACTATGACTTGAAATAGCACTATATACAATGTAACTCACAAGCAGAAGTATACTCAACTCATCTCGGCAACAAAAATTTCACAACAATCCCAACAAATATATTACTTAATACTCTACTAAGCTTGTGAACGGGTAGGTTAATAAGGTTTAAAGTTTTAAAATTTCGAGTGTTTTTAAGAAACAAAAGGTTAAGGCTCAATGGGGGTAGCAAGGGATAATACAAAAGGTAGGTCATTTAAACCAAGGGTTAAAATAAGAAAAAATAGCCTAAATCATCTCTATCAAGCATACATCCAGTAAACTCAAACTGATTCAAAGCAAGTTTTGAAGGTAGTAACCTAAGGAAGTAACACTCAATAAAGAAATAGAATGACTATGTATGGAGCATATGACTTAATTCTTACTTTGGCTCAAATGAAAACTCATTATGTATCTCTACACTACCTCATTGTTCCAAATGTCAATTTGTGACTAAGCTTATGTACCTAACTACTTTTCATCACCCTGTATGGTTAACTTTTTACTTAAATAACCTAATCCAAGTTCAAGCACATTCAATCTGATTCCAACTAGTATTACATAATTTCATGGCAATATTTATCAGAGTGATTCAAGCACGGTTCCATTACTGACACAAAGCACACATTATATGCCTAAACATGCAGCCTATCTAAAAAAATGCAAACAATGTAATTACGAAAGTCAATGTCACCTCCCCACACTTAAAGATCACATTGTCCTCAATATGACAAGTTAACCACCAAATATAGGAAAATGACCTCAAACCAAACAAAAGAAAAAACACACAAATGACATGAAAACAAATAAAAGATGAATTTGAACCAAACAAAAGAAATGACATGAAGCTAAACAAA
Source organism: Erythroxylum alaternifolium (assembly GCA_027478495.1). Lineage (NCBI taxonomy): Eukaryota > Viridiplantae > Streptophyta > Magnoliopsida > Malpighiales > Erythroxylaceae > Erythroxylum > Erythroxylum alaternifolium. The sequence goes on along the minus strand of JANIIA010483892.1, from coordinate 4,603 downwards.
TAAGAAAAACAACAAAATCACAAAGAAAAGGGTAAGAAAAGTTTATTTAGATGATGGTGGCGATGACGTTGGTGAAGGAGCTTTAAAGTTGTTCCTACGATAGAAGTTGAGGAACCTCCTCTTCAAGCAGCACTGCTCCTTATAGACTTGTTGCATTTGGGTTCCAAGCTCATTGGGTTGGGATGTCATCTGTTGTTGATTGGCTGCCATCTGGTCTAAAATTTGTTGATATTGATCGACCGCAGCTGGTGCACTATGTTGTCCTTCTATTGCTTCCTCCTAGGGCTCTAGAGTTGCTTGGGATGTGGAAGGTCGGTTTATGTTTGTGTCTCAGCCCCTCCTATTCCTTACTGCAGCACATGTCTGAGGATTGCGAAGTGCCATAGACTAGACTTCCATAATATCAGATCGCCTTAAATACGATATGTAAAAAATATCATGTGGTGTTGTACGCACCTCATCTATATTAAGGTTGTAAAAACGAGCTAAAGCAGTAACAGCATGCCCCATTCCAAATATAAACTATTTTTATTGACAACACTTACTAAGGATTGAAAAATTTTGAAAGGCGTGTTGATTTTAACTTTCCGATCCATGCACCATAAAAAGAAAAGTTCTTTAGCCAAACATTTGCTACTTTCAATTTTATTAAACTAAGTTAAACACATGAATTTATGCAGGAGCAAATGGTCGGCACTACGGATTAAAGCATTTGGTGCATTGGGCGAGTTAAAATTGTCTTCCCTCGTTAGAGTTTTCCAATAAGAATCCACATCAAAATTAGTGTGATTATCTAAAAGTTTTGTATTTTCCAAATCAAAAATATGATGTATGACATTATAATCTAATTTGTAAATAGTACCGAACAATCTAAACCAGAAAATGTCCAATTTAGGGGTATATCGAACAGTAGTGAAATAACCATGTCACACCGGATGAACTTATTCCAATCTATATTTGTAGCTAGTCGCTTAATCTTCAGTCTCAATCCTATGTTTTCTATTACTTCAAAATAAAATACCTAGGAGTGATTAATGATCTATCCCTAAAGTCACAGAAGTGCATACCTTCTTCTTCTGAGTAAATTGGGAAGGGATAATAATAAGTCACCGCTAAATCACTCTTTCCTTCACTGGAAACTTGACAGTGGATTTTGTCAGTCGATTTCTGAGCCATCATCTTCTTAAGTGCCATTGTAAGAGGAAAATCTGCAAAAATGAGAGAAAAAGAGTGAAATTCAACTTTTAGAGACAGAGAGAAAAATCTTACCCCAAATCCTTATATCTTTGAATAATTAGTGCATAAAAAGAGTGAAGAATTGTAATATTAATGAAAAGAAATGAATTCAATACCAAGAATCTAAAGGAAAAATGAATAGTTTAGAGAGTGGGAGGATGATTTTCGTGGGTTAGAGAGAGAAGAAGTGAAAATTTTGAGAGTGGGTAAAAAAGGAAAATAAGAGGGATGTTTAAATTTCTGTCCCGGATGGCGGGAATTCCCATAATTCCCACAATCATGGGAATTTATTACTCTCCATAGTACCTTTTGGAAAGAAAACCCACGATCGCGGAATCACTACAATTCCCACGATCGTGGGAATTAGTGATTATCACAATTCCAAACCTTCTCCCAAGCTTAATATTAGTTCTCTATGATCCCACTACCTATAAACACATCAAAATAATATCATCAATAAGAAATTTGAAAAGAAAAACAAGTTTAAATTCAAACAACTCCACACAAACATCAATCAAACTCAAATCAAACCTAATCATAACCAAATAAATCAAAAAACAAGTCAGCCAAAAAAAAAGAAAATGAAATTCCATGTAGCTTCCCATGCAGTTCTCCTTTTAATGTCTGTAGCTCGACTCTCTATCATTGGAAACTCATCCAGTATCAATTATAAACGGCTTGCTTCCACCTTTTTCATTCAACATCAATTTTGTAGCTTGTAAGTAAGCTACAAATTGTAAAATGAACAAGAGGAAAATATTGATAAAGTTGAGAAAACCAATTAATCTCATCAATGTCCTTTTCATTAACAAACTGTCAATAAAATAGGGAATAACGAAACTCTCTGAATCTTCTATCGAATCAAACAGTTTGTTCTGTATGAAGGTGAGTTGCTCTCTTTCTTCCTTAATTACCTTCATATCCTCTACTTCTTTCGCTTCCCAAATAAAGACTTTCATAACTTCTTTAAAATTGAAGTCTGTTGTCATCTGTTCTTCGTCCTTTTATTCTTCAGAAGATTCAAACACACTAATTATCCTGAATGAGATACTATCCTTTGGATTCTTAAATACATCATTCATGTTGAATGTCTCTTGATCATCATTAATCCAAAAGATAGAATTCCTTTCATGAATATCTACCTAAGATTTTTCGATGATCACCTTTGGTATATTAAAAACTAGTGAATAATAGGGAGGGTTGGCATTCTTTTCTTCAATCTCTTTTTTCGTCTCTTATTCTTCAATAAAGTAGGGTTCAACATGGTGTTCTACTAATTCTTCTAGCTCTTCCTCATTCTTAATTATGATAGCCTCATATTGCTCTCGTTGATGTAATTCCATATTTCTCAGAGATTCTTCCACACTTCTCTTACATAATTTATGAGAAAGTTGTCTTACTTGAATCTCTAGGTTGTGAATAGAAGTGGCATGATTTTTAAGAATTTGATCGAATTTCTTTTCCAATCTCTTCTGACTTTCCTCAAGGTTGGAAAACATCCTCTTCTAGTTCTCCTCTTCAGCTGCCAGTTTGGAACTAAACATCTCCATAAACTTGTCTAACTTACTCTCCATCGCTCCAATTCCATCTTGTTGAAATTCAAATAGGTCTTGATGTCCCATGTGAGTACTTGCGTTATTGGACTAATAAAAATCTGAGTAGTTCTGCCATCCTACAGTGTATGTGTTCCAATAAGAGTTGGCAGTTCCCCAACCATACTATGCCTTAATGTAATTTGCAAAAGTTCCTTGCTCCCTATAATAATTGTCTTCCATCATTATTCTTTCTATTTCTTCTCGGCATCTATCTCTTCAAAGGTCTCATTCCTTATTCTAATACATCTTAATATGTTACCAAATTCTGTTGATCTTCGCGTGTTTCTTGTGTTCATGCACCTGTAAATAAACAAGGAAAAGTATCCAAAACTTTTAAATCAAAGTAATCTAAATTAAACAAGATGCTAAATAATCAATCTCTGACAACTGCGCTAAAAACTTGTTGATGGTAAAACCTATTTACTAGTTTTACCCTCAAAAACTGCAAGTGAACGGGTCGTGACTTGTAGCTTAAAAGAGCGGATATTGATTCCACAGGGATTGATGCCCAGACACAACTTAATTTAGATAAAAATTTGTTTAAGAAACAAAATTTTTAAAAGTAAATAATTTGGAAAATTAAATTAAAATTAAAAAACTAACTTAAAACAATAGACAATACCAACGTGCCAAAAAATCAGAATTCAAGAATTTAAAGCCTAGAGATTACCTTTTTCCTTATTTTGTCTCCCTTCTACTTTATTGATTGAATTGTGTCTCACCCTAGATTTCTGAATGTAATAACTACCCTATATCAAGGTGTAATTAATTGTCCCTAATCGAATTTAAGGGAATGAATTAGATGATCTCTCAACCTACTCAATGACTCAACCTACTCAATGACTCAACCTACTCAATGACTCAACCTATTCATCTAGTTGTTAAACTATCTTATTGTTGATCAATTGACTAGCCGAGATCTCTCTTCTAACTATTCAATTAACATGATAATTGTAAGTTTATAGGCTGTTAACTCTCATTGTATAATCTTACAAAAATTTATCTTACTCACTCTCTCGATTTGTTGCAAGATAACAATTTAAATCAACAATTATCAAAGAAAACTTCATTCAATTCAACAAAATAGGAGTTCTGACAAAATAGTTCAAAAGCAATCCATAAAACTAAATCATCTTGACATGGTCTCCATAACATCATCAACATTCAAATAAACCATTTTACAAAGAATTAAAGAAGTAAAATTAACAGAAAAATGAATAACAAGATCTTTTTCTTCTTTGCCAAAATCTGGAAATTTTGGCATTGATGTGCTATTTTGCCCCAATCTTGATGATGATCCTTGATTTCAATCCTTCCTTAAGGCTCCAAACATCTTCACTCCAAAGATGGTCTTTCTACAGAAGGGTTTCGTCCCCTTTTAAGATGGAGACTTAATAATCTGTAAATAGTCAAAAAAATCCTAAGTTTAATGAAGCCCCGCATATTGTATTGGATTTTGATTCCCACGATTGTGAGAATTGGCATGATTCCCACGATCGTGGGAATTGGCCACATAACATTTCCTTTTTCCTTTTCCTCTTGATTTGTAGCTCAATCTCTAAGTTGCTCCATCTTCCTTCCTCCATAAAAACAGTCAATTCTTACCCAAAATTATCATCAACCATAAAAGAACAACAATGGAAATCAAACTAAACAAAAATATACAAAATGAATCGTAAACTACAACAATAATTCACATGTAACATCCCGGTCCCACTTAACGGGTCGGATCAGGGAAACGGGTCTACGAGAAGACCAATTAGTGAAGTTAG
>JANIIA010483868.1:0-16046 GCA_027478495.1 Erythroxylum alaternifolium | reverse complement strand
TCATTCTCATATTCTAATACTGCCCCTCAAGTCCAACTGACCTGCCCAGTTGTGACTTGCCTTCAATTTTTCTATTTCTCTGTTTTTCTTCTTTTTCTTTTTTCCTTCTTTTTCTTTTTCTTTTTTTCTTTTTTTGGGCATTTTTTGACTTTTTTTTGCCTGGGCTTGTGTTCACTTGGAGTCTCAGAGGCCATAATGTCTTTTTTAGGCTTGTACTCTTGTTGAACCTCAGAGGCCACAGGTCCATCTCTTTTCTTCTTGCCTACCCGGGTCTTCCTCACTGAGCCTTCTTTATTGGGCTTCAGGTCTTGGGCCGTAGGTTCATTGTCTTCTTCATTTTTTGGGCTTCAGGTCTTGGGCCGCAGGTCCATTTTCTTATGCCTGGGTCTTCTTCACTGAGCCTTCTTTCATTGGGCTTCAATCTTTTTCATTGGGCTTTCAGGTCTTCATTTTTTTTGGGCTTCAGGTCTTGGGCCGCAGGTCCATTGTCTTACCTGGGTCTTCCTCACTGAGCCTTCTTCATTTTTTTGGCTTCAGCTTCATTCTTTGGGCTTTCAAGTCTTCTTCGTTTTTGGACTTCAGGTCTTGAATCTTCATGGGCCGAAACAAAGCCAATGGGTTCTGATACCATGTTGAAAATGTGACGAGCCCGATATAAGGAGGAGTGAGTGCATGAGAGAGAGAGAGAGAAGGCCTTGGACCTCCTATTTCAAGCCCAATGCCTTCTCTTCTTCTTCTCCTTTCCAATATGGGATTGCTCCCATTCTCATATTCCAACAATCATTCACTGGCCGTAGCACTCTCTTCACGGTGTCAAGAGTTCTGATACTAATACTCTCTGCTTACTGTACAGGTGAATATATGCATGTATATATGATAATAATAATAATCATATATGTATTGAATGTAGGATCGGTATCAGCGCTCAGTACTGTTTATGGCTCTGATACCACTCGGGGTTAACAGGAAAGTGTTCCTGGCTTTGTTTTGTTCTGGCTCTGATATCGCTCGGTATCAGCACTCAATACTATTTATGGCTCTGATACCACTTGGGGTGAACTGGAAAGTGATTCATTAAAAATTAATAAGTAATGTCACATGGTTTGTTTTTTAATGAAGAGTTGACAGGGATGTTAAGTCAAGATTTTTTTAATATTTTTGAAACTTTAAAATCCTTTCTATCCATATTAAAATGTTCAATTTTAAATTAAAATTTGGTTAAAAACTTACGTTCAATTTGACCTTTTAGCTTTGTTTTGTGGCCTTTTTCGTTTGGTAAGAAAGCTCTTTTTTACTTATGCAGATCCAACCTAAATCTTGAAGTTCAAAGACAATTTTGGATTCTATGTAACTTGTTGAATCCAAGTTACCTCCCCTCCCTCTCAAACTTGTATTCTTGATTTTTTTTTTTAGAATTTAAAAAATTCATTAAAGAGAAATAAAATAGTGTACATCTATGGGGAGGTCCTCTCCCACGCGAGATAAAACAACTAAGAGCATTAAGCGCACAGTAAAACAAACGGCGATGTTCAGAAAAACTAATGGGAGTTTTTGCTATGTGGTTGCAATAATTAGGGTAAAACGACTATCTCCTTTCTCAAAGCTTTAGACAATTACTCAATTGGGGAGGAGGAGGAGGATGCTCTAGAGGCGCGACACGATGAAGGCAATGCGGTGGCTTCTACTGCTCGTCTCTCCGCACAAAGGAAGATCTCATCTCAGGTATGCATAATCAACTCGATAATGACTTCAGCTTTTAAGATTATGTGAATCTTCAAAGATTAACGAACTATGTATTAATATCAGGAGTCAGAGTGGACAACAGTGAACCTTCATACAAGAGTCAACTAGTAAGGTGGTAGATCTGAAGGAGGTCCTTCATAATACATTTTGATATATGCATGTGAGTCAAGTTCCTTCTAATCTTCAATGGTCTCTCAGGGTCCTTCTAATCTTCAATATTCTCCTTTTTTCATGAGTAGATGAATTCGAGAATCTGCTTGAAACCTAGAAATAGTTATGCATGAGAAACTATTTTCTTTTCTGTAACCCAGATTGAATGAAGCCCTTATAGAATATCATGATCTATGCATAAACATAGAGGACTATATTCTCTATAAGAGAGCCAGTCCTCTACTACAATGTAGATCCAACTGATTTGTAATAAGTTGTTCCCTAATGTTAGCGATAGAGAGCTCTATAAGAGAGACTAGAGTGTTAGATCTCTCATTAAACTTCCGATTATTTATTTCATTCTAAACTGCTTGAAGACAAGTAGCAACAGCGACCATAAGGTTAGAGATATGCAGTTGAGATATCTCCAGTAAGATATCAGTGAGGCTACAATAATTAGTACCAGGGTCATATAGACTAGAAATTCTAGCCCAAATCTCCTTAGAGAAACCACAATCGAAGAAGAGATGATCCCTAATCTCATCCTCTAGGTTGCAAAAAATATAAATCTTGGAAGAGGATAGGAAATTCAGTCTATCCATAGTGCTAAGCCTGTTCAACATAACTAGCCAAAGGAAAAAACTTGCATTTGGTCTAAGACTACTCCAAATCCGAGAACACCATCGTACTCTTGTAAATGCCCCATCCCTCTGCTTTTTAGCTTCCTTAATAGTAAATTTCTGATACAAGCATCTCATCCCATAAGTATAAATCATTCTCCCCAAAGCTTCTATATTAAGGAATGGGCAAAAGTTAAGTTCATCCAATTGTTATTTCTAATTATTTCATGAAGCTTAACTCTCTTAAGGAACCTTCCCAATAATGATCTTGCCAACTAACTATGATGTCAGATTATGCAGATTATGTAGAATCTGTAGTATTATCTAGAGAATCTGCAGTATTATCTAGAAGATTGTATAGCTATAGAAATTCTATAAATCCCTGATTTCTAGGGATTAGGATAAGATACAGATTTCCATGTATCTTAGGAAATCTGATACTTTATTTAGTATAGACAAGTGTATATATATTGACTATAGCTGTAACCTACAAAGTGTGAATAAGATTTTTCTTCTTTTCTAGTATTTCACACAACCAAACACTTTATGAGGTAGTTGATTAAGAAAGGGAATTGAGGGATAGGTTTCAAGTAATTTGTGTAAAGGTGTAAGGAAACCCAATGTTTTTGAAGGCATTCGATTTATTAGATAAGCAGAAGTACGAATAGCCTCCTCCCAAAAATAGTTTGGAACATTTGTAGTGAGTATAATAGACCTTGCAACCTTAAGTAAATGCTTATTTTTCCTCTCAGATATACCATTTTGTTGTGGTGTATTGACACATGAAGTTTGGAATATCGTTGGTAATAAAAAACTGATCAAAAGCTTGACTTAGGTATTCTTTCCCATTGTCACTTCTAAAAATCTGAATTTTTGCATGGAATTGATTCCGTATAAAGGAGTAAAAGTCCTTAAAAATTTGAAAAAATTCTGCTTTGTATCTCATTAGATATGCCCAAGTCAACCTCGCATGATCATCTATGAAAGTTACAAACTATTTGGCATTGTTCTTAGTTTTAATCCTTGATGGCCCCCAGACGTCACTATATATGATAGAAAAAGGTTTAGTGGGTTCATAAGCACTGGGTAAGTAGGAATTTCGTGTGTGTTTAGAGAGTTGGCAAAATTCACACTGAAAAGATGAATCCTTATTATTGAAAAAAGTTGGATATAATTGTTTCATGTAAGATAAACTAGGGTGGCCTAACCTATAGTGCCAAAGAACAATTTCATTATTGGATGACAGAGTAGCATTTGCTTTACTTCCATTCGAGTTGCCAATGTAATATAATCCATCAAACTCCCTAGCACTGCCAATCCTCTTCCCCAACTCCAAATCCTAGAAAACACGCCCATTAGAGTAAAAATTAGTTGTGCAATTATGCTCTTTAGTAAGTCTCTTGACAGGCAACAAGTTGCAATCCAAACGAGGTATATAAAGAACACCAGTGAAGACAAGTTTGTTAGCTATTATAACAGTTCCTATTCCTTCAACCTTAAGAACTTGGCCATTTGCTACCTTGACAGTTCTGTGACCTTGACAAGGCTGAATATCAACAAATAAAGATTTATCACCGGTCATATGGTCATTTGCCCTTAAATCAACAATCCAAATACCACGATTTGGGGTTTTAACGCCCAAGGCAGTGCGTGTGTTACCTGTATTCACCATATGACTTGTAGATCAACCTTTTCAGCTTCATACTTGCTCAGAATTTTTCTAACATGACCTCTTCCTTACTTACCGGTACATTTTCACCTTCTGCCTTGTCATGACCAGCAGCTGCATAGCTTTTGCTCTCTATTCTAGTTCTGTTTCTCATATTGGGCAGCTTGCCATGGATCTTCCAGCAATTATCTCTAGTATGCCCATTTTTCTGACAGTGTTCACACCAAAGGTTACTTTATTTTTTCTTTGATTTTGGTCTAGTAGTTCCCTTGGCAGCCATAACTGAGGATTCAAGAACCCCATTGTTGTTTAGAGTCCCATGAATCAGTTGTCTCCTGTTTTCTTCACACTTAACAAGATTGACTGCTCCCATGACTGTTGGAAGAGGACTAGTAGCCATGATTCTGCCATGAACATCATCATAAATTGAGTTTAAGCCCAGCAAAAACTCATACACTCGTTCCTGTTCCATATTCCTCCTATAGCAAGTCAAATCTTCATTGCACATCCATTGGTGAGGATCATAAAGATCCAATTGTTGCCATAGTTTCACCAATGTTGTGTAATATTGAGTCACTGTCTTCTCTAAAAAAACTCTTAATTTAGAACAAAGCAGCAGTATTTTTGATAGTAGAATATGTCTGTTTGGCATTTTCTCATATTTCTTTCGTAGATGTGGCCAAGACGAACTACTCGCTGACTTCCAGGGTCATCGAGTTGATCAACCAGCTCATAACAAGGTTTTTTTCAGCCATCTAAGTCTAGTACTTTGGGTCTGACGGGTCGGACGAAGCAGGTGGCACTGTGCTTAGGTATTTTTCTTTCCCTCTCCCTGTATATACATGAGCAACAAGTCGGACCATGGTAGATAATTATTCCCATTCAATTTGTGACTGACTATGGTGGTTTGGGAGTTATCGGCATTGTTCTGGAGAGAGGATGGGTTCGATGCTGGTGGAGCCACACCAGACGAGCTAGCGGCAGAGATCTCCTCCGACTTGACCTGCATGGCTCTAATAACTCCAAACGAAATCATTCCCTGAGTGTTCTGCGAAGCTCTGATACCATGAACGAAAATGAGGAATAATATTATGATATTTTGAATAGAAAGTATACAGCCATATATAGGCCATTACAAGTAGGAATTTAAATTTGGAAAGTTATCTAAAGCTATCTAATGTAATCCATTAATTTAAGGGACTTCAAACTTATTCTATCTTAACTATTTACATCCTATCTATATCTCAATATAATCTATTTACAGCTGTTTAGTATCTTGACAGGAATATTAGTCATAATATTCCACCGACAAGATGAATCGGAATTATCCTTGATGGTGTGTTTGTTTAACTCTTTATAATCTATGCGTAAGGAAGTTGTGTCGGATGAAACCTTGCTTCATTAATTCTTGCATTGAGTGTTCAATTGCATCTTTTTGAGGAGGTCTAATCTTAATTGCCTTGACTCCCTCCTCCATATCAATTTTGTGATCTTGCTTTTTGTTCAGTGGCAATTGATCAAACTTCTTGAAGATGTTTCCAAATTTAGCTAGTACTCCATTAAGTTCAATGAAGATACCGGTTGATCCGATTCCATGTTTACTTGTCGAAGCTTACAATCAATAGGATACGTCAATTGCAACATATATTATCGAACACATTTAGAGTGTTAATGCCCCTTATTGAAGTCTCCTTAGAGATTTCTTGTCAATGTGACTAATTATCTCTTTCAGTTGAATGTAATAGTTTGATTTTTGAAGTTGCATAAGATATTGTTTAAGTTAAATCTCCAAGAACCATATCACATCCTCCTAATGCAATGATCCAAGGTATTTGTGGTGAACTTCGTCCCCTGCATACTCTATGTGAAATTCAGGTAACATTGGTGACATTCCTTTACAAGGCCTCCACCCATAGTTATTTGAAATGGTTCTACTTCTTTGATCACAAAATTACTTTTCTTAATTACTAACACATCTATGAAATCTTGAGTAATTCCGTTATCAATTAAGATATATATTGGCTTCTTCTGATAGACCCCCATGGCTCATCTTCTTGGATTCGTCTTCATCACCTGTGACACATTTGGAATTGTTTGCTCTGCATTTTCATCAACCATTGTCCTGTATTAAGGCCTCTTCTCCATCTACCATTTATAAATAAAATTGCTTTTTCTTACATTTATGCCCCAACATGTATCTGTCATTATGTTAGAAGCATAATCCCTTTGAACATTTCTCATCAAAATCTTTGCTGCTAACGGCTCTCGGTATTCTTTTTTTTTTGGACATAACTCATTTAGCAGTGTTCCCCTGGCCTCTAGGTGTGGGTAAAATTCCATCCACCTTGTTATTGGTCCTTGGAGTGGTTAAGAGTTGATTCACTTCTTGAGTTACATATTATATGGGATGATTTGATTCCTCCTTTGAATTGATTGAGATTAATGTTGGTTGTTTCCTGCCTCTTACTTGCAAGCATGTATGCTTGTTGGAGATTCTGGGAGTCAAGCTTCATTGTTAGTTCAAACTTTGATTTCAACTCTTTTAAGAAGAAACTTATTAGATAATTCTCAGTTGAAGATAGTTGTTAGATTAACGACCAAATTTTAGAGACTAATCTTGCACTGTACCCTCTTGTTTAAACTCTTTTGAGTCCCCAACGAGGTCCTAAAATATTTCTTTATCAAACCTCTGGTTAATAATAGTTATAAAAGTTATAAATTCCCCTCAGTCTACTAGATCATCCCTCATTTTGTTTTTCAAATCCAACCAGTACTATTCCTACACTCTCCCCTCTAAATGCACAGCTTCCATTCTCACTTTCAGATTATTGGGGCTATGATTTAGCACAAAAGATTGTTCACATTTGTATAACCATCCCCTCACACTCACACCTTCGAAAGTCAATTATGCTAAATCTAGTGTGTACCTTGTATCCATCATTCTCAAGATGAGCTTTAGTTATAGTACCCAAATTTTCCTTGTCCCTGCTGTCAAGCCACTGTCCTTTACAAATCTCTATTGACTCATTTCTCTTACTTGTTTATCTGTTTGATTTTGATTCTCCAGCAATAATTTTTCGTTTTGAGTTTGTGATACGATGAAATTTCCAGCTTTTTCCCCAACTTCTGCAACTCCAATCCTCTAATTCCTTCTGCCATCGATGCCAACTGCTGAGGCTCGATGTCTCTGAGACCAAATATTAGTACTAGTTCAACTTGCTTAGAATTAACTAGCAACATTTCGAAAACAATAAAGAAGAAAGAACACAGAGAAGAAAGAGAGTCATTAGGGGATTCCAAAATAGGGAAAAGAAGAGGAAGAGAAAAAAATTCTGTTATGGCATATCCTTCCCTATCCGTTATACAACAGCTATAAAGTAATAAACTAAATCAAGAAAAAGAAACTATAGCCATGCGTTTGAGTTTGTTACGAAGGTTACTTGAAAATATGGGCTTTTGCCTCTTGTAAGTTTCATGTGTGATGTCGTCTGCTTTATTTATTCTTGTTACCATTGTGATTTCCTGGCGTCTTCTACCATTCATTTCTCTGCAGCAGTGTACACAGGTATTTGATCTGTCGCAAGACCCACATTTGTAAATATAAAGACCATGACTGATCTTATTAGAGACTATGCTATATAAAGTCCCTCTTTATAGAAAGAGAAAATATACCTATTCTGTAACAGTTTCTTTTACTTTGTAAAACAATATTCTAATGTTAATAATTTCACAATTAATTTTAATTTTGATCAATCTTATATAATCTTATTACATTAGTTTAGTTGCTCTGAAGTTTTGCAGGCTTGTGCACATTTGTTGACTACTATGCTGGGCATCCGATTAACTGTAAATGAGATTGACAATTTCTTATAATTTGCTACTCAAATCACTCTATATGTAAAATGTAAATACAGATTGACAGCATGGATGCCCTGTTTGAAGCACAGTTCTCTCCACTTGCTGACGCGGGACGTTATCTGAGCAAATGTGGTAAATGCTTGAGGTACATGAAGTACATTTCTTCGCAACCATCACGACTGTACTGTGGAACATGTGAGGAGGTTTATTATCTTCCTCAAAGGGGCACAATCAAGGTAATGTTTCTCCATCTGAACAAAGCGCCCAAAGACCAAAACTTTTTTCTTGGACTAGTTTCTCAGATCATTAGTCCTATTCATGACTTGTACGAGTTTTTCTTATCTAGCCAGCTGTTGACCATGTGCAGCTTTACAAGGAATTAACCTGTCCGTTGGATAATTTTGAGTTGTTGATTTTCTCAATGGCTGGTCCAGAAGGCAAGTCATTTCCTCTCTGTCCGTTTTGCTATAATAGCCCTCCCTTTGAAGGTATAGAGATGGTTTTTGGTGCTAAAAGGGCCAGTGGTTCTGGTAAGTTGGGGAAAGGGGCAGGCATGCCATGCTTTCTCTGTCCGCATCCAACATGTCGACATTCGATGATTGCCCAAGGGGTTTGTGCTTGCCCCGAATGCAGTGGGACGCTTGTTTTGGATCCAGTAAGTGCTCCGAAATGGCGGCTATATTGTAACATGTGCAATTGCCTTGTCCTACTGCCTCAAGGTGCTCATCGAATTGCAACAACACGGGATCAGTGTCCTGAATGTGACTCAAAAATCATAGAAGTGGACTTCAATAAGAACCATACACCATTGCCTGATGGAGCCACTTTCTATACTGGTTGCATTCTTTGTGACCATTTGCTTCATTCACTTGTGGAGGTGAAGCATGGTAAATCATTTTTTAAGCGCCTAGGCAGCAGAGGAAGGGGAAGAGCAGGAAGAGGTGCATATAGGGGTAAAGGGTTGGGGTTTTGGTAAGTTGTAGATCCTAAAATCAGCTTTTGAAAATTTTCAATTTACTCCCAGTGATTCTATGGCTAAGTGGTGAAGCTTCTTGTTGGACAGCTTATACATTTTCAATGCTTTTTATTTACTGATAAATTGACCCTTGATATTTGTTCGTGTTTGATAAATATAAATCATGGCATATTTTGACATCAATCACTGTTGCTATTCATTTTAATTGTTTTTCCATATTTTGCTACGAAATTTGCATATGCCCTTTTTTCCAGAATTTTAATTTTAAAAAAATATTAAACCAAAGTTTGAGAAAGAATCATAGGGTACATAAATGGTTTTCAATGTTTACTTTTTTATAAATTAAGGTAAGTTACAAGGTTTTATAATATGATAATATTTTCATGTGTTTTATTAATATGGACAAAAATTAAAAAGAATGTTTATAGCATACATTATGGATACGATAAGAAACATTTTGTTCAAACATATCTAGTTTTTGAAATAGATGGAAAGAGACCAATAGTAGAAATTCGACCGACTCGAAACTTCCCAAAGTTGCCGTTAGGGCTTTGGAATTTCTCAAACTGTCAAATATGCTTGGCCCAACGGGCAGAAGGTTGGCAGGATTAGCCCTTGATTTAATTTTTTGAAAAAAAATATTTTAAAAAGTGACGTTTTGTTTCTCTCGATTGGGTCATGTGTTAGATTGCCATGTCTACTCTCAAAACCTCCAAATTCATCTTTCAAACATCCAAGTCTCCCTTAATTCAATGGTATGTTAGAATTGTAGGATTAATCAACATATACATAATTTTTAAGCTATGACAGAGCTGATCTTCACTAAAGAAGTGGTTAGAAATAAAAAAGTCTGGCGTGATCGGATAAAGGTAAAAGATACCCTTTAATATTTACTAAAACAGTTGAGTAAGTTATTAGGAGATGTTTATGCAAACGCGCGCTCAACGAATTTATCACGTAGGAAGTCAAACCTAATGTTTTATATATCTCTTCTAGTTGCAAGTCATAAATAGTCTGTCCTACAATTTGGCTTTTAAGACAGGTATATGGAGAAGGATTCCGCCAGGCTGTCTGAAATCGTAAGATTGCCATACTCACAAGGTTTTTAAGCAAGGACTCCTAGCCCGAATAGAGATAAGAAGAGCCAGACTTTGTAGCTTATTAGGTACTAACAGATCTGGACATTATATCAAGTATATTCTCTAGTTATATTTTATTTTTTTATTCATGTATTTTTTATTTTATTTACATAATCTTTACATATTTACATAATCTTTATTCATGATGATGATCAATTTTTAGCATGCCAGTTTCAGTTATTTATTTTTTAACCTGCATTATTCTTTTATTGTCATATCTGCATGTGGGTCTACCGGAAACAACCTCTTTACTATATAGGGGTAAGGCTGCATACTATCAGACTTCTCCAGATTCCGCTTTGTTGCGGGATTTCGGACTAGACGTGGTGATGATACATAATTTTTAAGCTAACATTCAAATATATGCTATTTAGGTTGAGGTGTGGCAATGAGTCAGGTTAGATCGACTCTATTATTGACGTAGCTCGGTCCTATCCTTATAAGGTATGACGAGTTTAGCTTAAATGCTAATTGGACTTAGTTCATGCAACTTGATTGGGTTTTGAAATACTTGAAATGTTTTTATAACTTAATGTATCTCAATTTTGACCTAACTTGTCTTGTTAATTTTTCTCTATCATCTTCATCATTTCCTCTAAACAAATCTAGAGCTTCCTAAATAATTTTCAGGGCCTTTGGGTTAAGCCTGGTGCAACCAACTCCCGTAGTATTCTTGGATTTGCCATTTTTTCTTCAAATTCAAATACTTGTTCTACTCCCAGAGTTGTTCTTGCTTCCGTTTGTAACTTCTGCATTGTCCTTTCGATCTTCGAATCAAGTTGCTCCTTCACTACCATACACCAACACTAAAAAACGTTTAAAAATTAACAAATAAAGAAAAGAAGCGATTATAAGCAAATATATACATAAAACACCAACAAAAATCAAGAACGAAAATTAAATTACCACACTCCCTAATAGTAGAGCCAAAATTTGATAGTGTATATCGAGTGCGCTGTAAAATTTACCTAACTCTACACACTAAAGACTTGTAGATATGGTGAGTCGAGATATCCAACATTAAACAAAGATAAGACAGATATCCAACATTAAACAATTCCAAGAGAGATATCCAACATTAAACAAAGATAAGATAAGCTTAACCGTGCATCCTAGGCTTCAATTTCATCTTTGAACAGGTATTGGGAAGTTAGTCTTCTATCTTCTCCATCAAGCTCCAAGGAGTAGCCTCTGTCGACTTCATCCTTGTTAAAAACTGACGAGAAATGGTGAAGAATCGCATTTGTCTCCTATTTATTCCTTTTTATAGTAAAACCTAGGGATAGGTGGCATGGCCTCTCATGGTCGTGCATGGCCCCTCACGGTTGTGAGTGGCATCTCACACCCATGAGACACCCTTGTATAGGCGTAAGAGTGGTCTTAAGCCCTATACAGTTGGTTGCATAGTCGTGAGATTGCTCACGACTGTGTAACTTCTCCAGCGGGCCGTAAGCTACTTCCTTGCTTTGTTCTTCACTTTCACACTCTATCTTGTCTCTTTTTCTTTTAATCCTCTTCTTCTTCTTGTTCCAAGAATCAATAAAGTATGAACATTGAGAAGATGACTTAATGAATATACTTTAGGATCACTTTAGCTCTTTCATTTCTGAAATGTAACTAAAATCAAATATGAATTAAAGTAAGTATCCTAAGCATTTTTAAGGTGTTAATCAATAAGTGTAGTAGATTAAATGAATCAACATTTAAACACATATCAATAACCTAGGTTAAATGACCCAACTGTATATGGTTGTTGCTTTGATTAATCTGTTTTTTAAATCGTAATGCGGTTGTCTAATTAAATCTAGAGAGCTTATCCTAGGTTGTTCGATAGTTAGGTTTAATTAAAGAATGTCTCTTTATTAAACACGACATAAGGAAAAATTAGGGTTAATAGAGCTTATCTTTAACCTACGATTAATAGTTTCTAGGAGAGGTATGAGAATAATAATTCAATGAAGTATGTTTAATTGTATGTAGGTCAAGATTGAATCGATGACCAAGTCCCTAACGTATTCATCACTGTTCATCATCTTTGGATGTTTTCTTTGATTTACTTTTGTTAGTTTAGTTTCATTTTATTTTCTTATTTGAAATAACCTAAACTTTGATTCTTTTCATAACAAAAGCTAACTGAACACTCTCTGTAGGATCGACTTAGACTTATCACTAGCGATAGTTTTAGGTCTAGTTGTTTAGCTTCACGTTACAACGTGTTATGTCAGTTCTTAAAAAAATATTGGATCACTTAGTAGTCATTGGGCTCACTATAATATGAGAATTATAATCTCCTTTGACCTATAACTCCTTCAACTTTAAAGATTGTGTTTTCTGACCATTTATATAGCTAAATTTGAATTCCAAAGTAAGAAACTTTAGGATGAATAAGTTATATAGGAGCAAACCCCACGACCCCATATCTCTTAATAGGTGATTTTAATTATAAGATCTCATCTCATAGGTTTTAATTTTTAGAAAAAAACTGACATATAGGAGCGAAGACTTATCATCTCATAAAGAACCTTGACCTGGTAGGTTTGAGAAGTATAGGTAATCTTTTACTTTAAAAAAATGTAATTTTGGAGTTGGTTTTTACAAAAGAAGCTAGATAGATGCTTGGTAGACATTATTTGGATGTCTATTTTCCCTCTTAGTTTTCCCATATTTTGTAACCATCTCACATTTGATCACACTCCCATATTTATTCAAGTAAAGAAAACTAACAGAGAATGAGAGCCCAATTCAAATTGTTCAATCTTTATTGAAACACCCAACTTCAAAGAGGAAATTATTAAAGGCCTAAGATCCGAGTTAATTGGTTCCTAAACATTCATATTTTTATAAAAGTTAAAAGCCATAAATTCAAAATTATACTCATCTAGAGAATGAATTTGAATACTTTGCATCTAAAGAAAGATAAGCTCTTAATTCCCTAAAATGGTGTCAAGATTATTTGGCTCTGAGTCTTACTGATCCTACCCTCAAACTTCATCAAGTAGCTACATTAAGACATTATGTAATCGAGAAACAAAATATATCTTAGTTAAGAGATTGATGTAGGAATGCAAAATTCTTCTATAATGTCATTGAAGCTAGAAGGAATAGAAACAAGAGTCTCCCTACAAACTATTTTCATGATAAAAAATGATTGAAGAACCTTACCTATAAACACTTTAAAGATCTAATGGTATTGAATTGGACATGGAACTTCTACCTGATGACCTTAAAGCTTGTCTAGCTAATACTTGTCCCCTTTAGATTGCACCTAATCTAATTATGAATGTTTCTAAAGATGAAATTAAAGAAACCATATTCATTCTCAATTTGGATAAAGCTCTTGATCTAGATGGCTTCAATGTATATTTTTTCCAAATCATATAGGAACTGACAGGTGATATGGTTACTAAATCAGTGTTAAAATTTTTTAGCAGTAGTCACATACTAATTAAGCTGAACAAGATTCATATATGTATCATCTCTAAAGTATCCAATCCCTCTGCTTACATGATTGTAGACCCACTGCCTGCTCCAATGTGATTTATAAGGTAATTTTAAAGATCCTTACTAACAAACTCAAGAAAGTGATGCCTTATATTCCTTTAGCAAAGTGCATATATACATGGAAGAAGTATTAGTGATAATATCTTTCTTAAATGCTCTTTAAAAGTTCCTACACTAAGTAAGCAATTAGGAGTTGTGCTTTAAAAATAAATTCCAAAAATATTTTAACTCCTTAAACTAGAAATTTTTTTTATCTCTATACAAACTACTGGCTTTCCTTATAAGTTCATTAATTGGATAATGAATTGCATCACTTCTAACTCTTTCTTAATTTTAATGAATGGGGAGTTAGTAAGAATCTTTAGAGCTACTCAAGGAATGAGTGAGGGTGATCTCCTATCACCTTATTTATTATCCTTTAGTATGGAAACCTTTTCTAGGTAAACAAAGCCGAATATATCTAAGGAACCAAGGTTCAAATTTCATCACTTTAGCCTCTTGTTTATATTATCCTTTAGCCTCGTTTATAAATGAATTGTTATTATTTTTTTGGCTAATTAGATGTGATCTTCTATTAAAATCTTTGGAGATTTTTAAGTCCATCTCAGGTTTGGTGTTTAGCCTAAATAAAAGCTCATATTTCTATCAGATGGGGCCAATGTCAATATATGTCTGTTAGCAACCTCTAAAAGCCTAAACATCAAGAATTCCTTTTAAATCAGGGTTCCTATTATAACAAAAAAAATCACCTCTCATTGACCCCATTCACAAGAATCTGAGTAGTTAATGTAACAAGACACTTTTATACAGAGGCAAACTTCAGTTGGTAATCTTTATCCTAAGCAATCTTTATACTTAGTACTACTCTCATTTGTTACTCCCAAAAGAAATAATGATAAATATTGATAGAATGTTTAGAGACTTTCTACAAAGTGGAATTAATAGTAAGATAAAGGTTCCTAAGATAAGATGGTCATATATTTGTTTTCCTAAAGAAAATGGTGGCTTAAGAATCATTTCAATTCATCTTTTGAATAAAGTCTTACTTGTTAAGAGGTTATGGAGACTATGCATAGATAAAGCAGGTCTATGGTTTAAATGGATTCACCTTTATCTCTTAAAAGAAGAAAGCTTTTGGACTGTTAAGGCAAGGTTTAACACTTCCTGGTCTTTAAAATAGGTGTTACTTGAAAGAGATCTGGTGCAATTATTTATTCCCCCACACTTAGCTTTTGATCGTCCTCAGGTAAATTGTCAAAATCAAAATTACAAACCAAAATTTTTTTTCATTTTCCATATTTTCTAAAAATAGATAACCATAAATAAAGATGAATGACTTTCAAAACCTAAAGCAATAACTCAACATTCAAAGCTTCTACTCATGATCAATCAACATTCATCACCCTTAGAAACTAAGTTATCTAGAGGTAGACTTGGACAAAAGGTGTTTAAACAAGATATTTCTATGGGTACACTCAAACAACATTCATAATCATAACAGTCCATAACTTTGCATATCATTTCATTTCTCTGCCACCAAAAGTCACATGCATAATCATGAATCAAAGGACTTTTCTAGGGTTGTAATGTCAGTTAAGGGTAAGGTGGGATGTATTTTAGGTAATGTAACATAAAAGCCATCAAGCTAGTGAAGCAAAAGTAACACTCAATGATATATCAAACGCACAAGTTAACATTCACTCAAAACTGAATACCGTCAACCATAAAGAAAGCAACAACTATGTTTCACATCTCATTTAGCTCTCATACCTTAAGCCACATTAACATAACACAAAAAGTGCTCCAGCCAAAACAACATCCACCTCATATGTAATATATTCAAACACCCAATTAATACAACTTAAGGAGGATAAACTATTAATTAACAACTTTTCACAGCAATTGTATTTCCTCCTTGATACTTTTATTCAAACTCACTTTTTTCTTTTCTTTTCTTTCTTTCTTATTTTTAGAAAGTAAAAGTGATAGAAGCTACATCAACATAGGATTCATAACATGGAATTTTAACAAATATAACCAACCCACATGTATGTATACCCACACACTTAAGCTTCTGTATAATCACATTCATCAAGAATTAACAAATGCTCCACTAGCTTTAAGACTTTGGTAGGTCATTTGGTTAGGAGCATGTAATGTGGTTTATACAAATGAAAAGGCCAATGAAGCTCAAAGTGGGGTTAGTAAAGACAAATTTACATAAATGGTTAGGCTATTTGTGTAACACCCCATTACCTTAGGGTACGTACCGAGACGCCTGTAGGTCATTCCGACACACATCTTATGATAAGGGAGCGCTACGTGCGATCACTACAATACTCCACATGGCATCACATACATTTAAATAATAAAACCAGTAATTGGAAATC
>JANIIA010483861.1:0-16046 GCA_027478495.1 Erythroxylum alaternifolium | reverse complement strand
AGATAATTAGTGCTTCTTAGAACTGCAATTGTTAATATTTACTCAATTAAAATTTTCATTTAATCCAACTGAAACGTAGTCTTCATCGATTATACCCAAATTTTAGTAAAGAGTATAAAATTATCATGAACGGGAATCCCCACATGGCGGGGATTATTCAACCCGTCCCCATCCTCGACTCTGTCTCGGGGGTTATATTTGCCCCATCCCTGATTCGATGGAGTGATTTTTTTCCCAATCTCCGCCCCAAACGGGGAATCCCTATGGGGATCCCCGAACCTCGAACCCAAATTACCATCCCTACTCATATCCTAATTAACATGCATATTTAACCAAAGTGACTTAGGATACTAATTTCACAATGAAACAGCTTGAGACCACCCGCCTAAAGATATTGTTCGCTTTGGGCCTTGGCCTAGCCAAGCCCTCTTAGTTTTGCTCTTTACACCCTCAGGAAAACGCGTTTATGAGTGAGAGGTATCCATACCCTTATAAGGCGTACTTCGTTCTCCTCTCCAACCAATATGGGAATCTCACATTCCACCCTTTTTAGGGCTTAGCGTCCTCGCTGACATAACGGTTTGGGTACTGGCTTTGATACCATTTTTAACAGCCCGAGATCACCCGCCCACAGATACTGTCCACTTTGGGCCTTAGCCCAGCCAAGCCCTCATGGTTTTGCTCTTCCCAATCATGGAAAAACGCGTCTATGGGGGAGAGGTATCCATACCCTTATAAGACGTACTTCGTTCCCCTCTCCAACCGATATGGGAATCTCACACGCAAGCTAATAAATCTTAACAACCTAGAAGATTATGTTCAAAGCTAAACTAATTCCATTAAGTCCTAGCCATTGACCCATTCACATGGGTCATATAATGAAATCCTAAAAAAAACTAGCATATGGTATGCAAAATTTACACTCAAATTAAAAACATACAATGTACACAACCCTCCACAAACTTGAACAACACATTGTCCTCAATATGAGAAGAATAAATAACACATAAGGAAGGAATAAAACAAAATGATAGGAAAAATGTAAAAATAAAATAAAATAGAAAGATATAGGTTGGAACATAAGAAACCATCATGGGGATTAAGGTGGTGATGGCAATGGTATCGGAGGTGGAATCTCTACGCCTTGAGCAACAAAGTATTTGTGAATGCTTCAGATGTCTCAACATTGTCTTTGTTGCTCCTTCATGATGTCATTTAACTCTATGGCATTATCTGCAATAGCTTTGTTAGTGAGATTATTGCTTCTCTTTCTCAAAGTATTAATAATAGCATGAAAGATGTGGGTGGAGGTGCAGACTTGTACGCCATGATCCATGCATCACAATATGAAAAGTTCCTTCGTTGAACACTTGTTACTTTCAATTTTGCCAAACACAGTTTGACATATAAACTTGTGTAACAAAAAGTGTTCAGGACAATGAATTATGTTGTTGTAGGCATTTTTAGCATGAAAATTCTCCAGCGCAGTCAATTCCGTCCAATAACGTGTAGGAGGGAAGTCATTGTGCTGGTCCATTATAGTTGATTCTAGGAATCCCTAATTTCTCAAAAAATTTCATAGTTCAACTTGTATGGTTGACCCTATAACTGAAACCACAAATCCTTAGGGTTACTAAGCTCATATTCGAGGGAGGTGAAGAATTCTTAAAGCACATAAATTTTTCCTAGTGAATTCTTCCCCCTAAGTGTTCAACCTATTCTTTTAACCCAATTGTTTCTAATACTTGAAAATCTAAGTATCGAGGCACAACAATTTTCTTCAAACTAAGGGTTTGGAAGCGATTACCTTCCTTTGTCAAGTAAATCAGAAAGGATGCCCCATACTTTGCAACCTAGCTCCTTTGTTCGAGGCCCAACAATTGAACATTGCCCTTTAGTTAAGTTCTCTTGACCGTTTGCTTAATATTCAGACCCATTGGAATGAGAGGTGTGAGGAATTTAGGGAGAGATAAAGACTTTAAGGATGGTTGTAAGGAGAAGTGAGAGGGAATTGGATTCTTGATTTTAGAGAGAGAGTTAGAGAATGATATGTGTAGGAAAAGTTAGGGTAAGTGTAAATATATAAATTGGGGGGGTAAAATTGGGAGAAAAATGCATGAGAATTGCGTGTCCTTCAATTTCCCCGCCGTAGGCCACGATCGTGGCCTTGGAAATTCCTGCATTCTTTCTTTATTTTTGCTTCTTTTCCTCATTTCACTCCCAAGGTCCTTCCACACCTTATAATTGCACCATCACTGCATTGTTTCCCTCACCAAACCACTCTCATCCATTATGGAAAAGAGAAAAGGAGGAATTCCCAAGTCATACTTATACTTGTTCTCCTCAAGGTGTTCAACTTATTTTAAAAGCACACACAATAGAATAGGAAATCTAATCTAATACAAAGGATGAACACACATCCTGGTGGGTGTTATTTCACCTAACTCTATTTTCTTCCATAAGGTATAAGGCATCATACTTATACTAGCTCATAGATCCGCAAATGCCTTATCCATTATGACACTACCAATAGTGCTGAGATGTAAAAATCTCCCTAACCATCTCGCTTTTGTAGTAGTGCTATCACTTCAATAGAGTTCTTTTTTCTTAACAATTTATTCTTCAACTTCTCTTTTATAGATTCTGTAAGAACTAGTCGAGTTTTACTTGCTCTATTATATTTTAAATTTCATTCAGTTCTTCTTCGTTTAATTTTGATTTTAGTTAGGTTATATTTAACTTGCGGGGTAACTTTCATTGGGCTTTCTTCTTTCTTCTTCCCCATCTTCTTTAGCTTGATTGGGATTTTCTTCAACATCCTGGGTGATTACCATTATCCTTTCCTTTGGATTCATCTCAGTATTGCTAGTAAGGGTTCTCGCACTTCGTGTCAACAATGCATTTGCTAATTGACTCATTTGGACTTTTAAGTTATGTATAGAGGAGGTTTAGTTCTTTGTTACTTGTTTAAATTTTCCTTCTAGTCTTTTGTAAGCATCTTCCATGCCCCTAGTCTTTTCTAAAAACTTATCTAACTTAGAGTCCATAGAGTTTGGTTTCTCCTGTTGGAAACTAGGTGGTCCTTGAGGTCAAAATTGACCTTCCATATTGTTCGACTAGGAGAAGTTTAGGTGATTCTTTCACCCAGGGTTATATGTGTTTGAACGGGGGTTGTTCCCCCTCCTTGACCAAATTGCACTCCCATATAGTTAACTTGTTCCAATTTATGGTATTTCATGAGAAAGCAATCAATCGTTTCGTGGTTATGTTGTCCACATAGCTTATATCTTTACTGAGTAGCTTTCACAGTAACTGAAGAAGAGGCTTTCATATTAGTTAGTTGTTGGGTCAAGTTATCAATCTTAACTTTCATTTCCGTGATTGGGTCAACATCTAAAGCTCCTTTTGGCTCACAGAGGGTTGTATGTTGTCTACTCCCATCCACTGTCCAAAGATAACTATTACTAGCCATTTCCTCCAACAACTCCTCCATTTCATCAACTGTTTTCCTTATTAAAGATCTACCACATGTCGTATCTATGGTGCCTCGTGTGGATGGGTTAACGCCATTATAAAAGGTTTGCAATAGGAATTCCTTTGGTAGGTTATGATGTGGGCACCTCCTTTGCAAATCCTTAGAACATTCCCAAGCCTTATAAAGTGACTCCTATCATTTTATTGGAAGTTTTTGATTTCCTTTATCAATTTCATAGTCTTTGTAAAGGGGAAGTACTTGTCAAGGAATGCACGCACTAACTACCCCCAAGTTGTGATGTTTACGAGATTCAGCGAAAGATACCATGCCTTAGCTCTATCCCTTAGTGTGAAGGAGAAGAATCTTGTCTTAACGACATCTTCTGACATTCCATGATATCAGAAGGTACCACATATTTCTAAGAAATTTACTATATGTGTGTTAGGGTCCTAATTAGTCAACCCTTATAATTGCACATTTGTTTGCAACATGTTTAGTAGGGCAAGCTTAATTTCAAATGAAGCTACTTGAACCAGTAGTCGAGTGATGCTTATGTTGAACCCAAGTCTCATGAAGTCCATAAGGGTAGCTGGTTTCCTTGGTTTCCTCATTGGTCAAATTCTTGGTGAAATTCTTCCACCATAGATTCTTCGATTTCTTCATTTTGACATCTTACTCATCAAAGTGCTCGTTCCAAATAGGTGATGACCAGTGTTAAGGTTTTGGCGATCTAACTTGAACTTCAATTCATTCTTGTGTTCATGCAACTGCAATGACACAAGAGGGGTGAAAAGTCCTTAAACTAAAGGAATCCAAGTAATCCTAACTAACTCTCCCGTATTGGTGCCAAAAACTTATTGAGCAAGTTTTAATCTTACAAAACACTCAATATTCCACAAGCGCACAAGTCGTAGCGTAATATATGAGGTCTCGATCCCACAAGGAATTGGTGAAATAATCAAATCCTAATTTGTCTAAGGACTAAAAGTGTAATTAAAATGAAAGTAAAAACTAAACAAAAAAGTAAACAATCGAATATGGAGTGATTTAAATGAGAATTCTAAATTAATGCAAAAAATCAAATTTGAGCACACCTAATTGACAATTGAAATTAAAATAAGGAAGATTAATAAATTATAAGAAAGGTGATTTATCCTATCATCAATGCTAACTTAGTCAGTTTTGTGTTAATGTGGTATCGGTCCTTAACTTTCAAAGGACGGATTAGTGTCTGTTGAGTTGCAATCACTAAGCCCTAAATCATAAACCCTAATTAAATTGAGTTACCAAACATGTAATCTCTCGATTAACAAAACAACCCACAACCTAATTAGTTCTTAAGCATTCCAATGAACAACCGGGTCCTCATACGAGATCTCTCTCCATATAATTACCAATTTGATTATTTGTGCGGTCTATTAGATCGTTTAACTCTAACTAACCAACCTAATAATTTTGAAATTAGTTCACTCTCTCGATTTATTACCAGAGCATGCAATTATAATAAATAATCACAATACCCAGCATCATTAACAACAAAAACAACTAAATTAACATTAAATCAAGTATAAAACCCTAAAGAAGTTACAACATCCTTAAACCAAGGTTCATCATCATCAATTCCAACTCATACATCAAATGAACGAAATAAAAGATGGAATGAAGAAAAGCTAACTTGGGAGGACTAAAGGTTGAAGCAGCAGTCGAAGCTCCACCTTCTCTCTCTCCTTCTTCCTCTTCCTTAGCTTTTCCCTAAAGTGGCAAATGGAGGTTTCTCTTTATAGGTAGTTTCTCTTCTCTTTTATATTCCTTTACTAATTGGGATAAAAATTAGGTTTTATTCGGGCCTAAAAGTATGAAAAAAACCTTAAAATTTTAAGTTCTAGAGGCTAGCCCATGTCTGTCATCGCGCAAGGATCAGCTTCTATCACGATGTGGCCCTTGGATTCTCGATCTTCTCCGTTCTTCGATATTTGATCTCAAACACTAACAAACACATAAAAGCATCTCAAATACACAAAATTAAAGCTCAATAGCTTACTCTAACCCATTTAACACTCAAAACACAAATATCTAACCAACGAACAAAATTCTTAACCTAAGCATGCATAAATCTTTGGATCTTCAAATTAGCTTTTAGTTACTTATTCTCTTCTTTATGGTAAGGAAAAAACCAAAGGATCTTCATTAATAATTCCATCACTAAAGAAATCCTTTTATAAGCAATACATTTATTAAAGCACACATCTTTTTCTACAAGGAGAGACATTCATTTAGCCAACAACAACTTACCAATTAGAGAATCAATTAACACTTTCTCGTACTACACAAGATTATTATAGTTTTTTCCACATACCAATCTTTTGATTTCAATAGTTAATTTATTTTACCTATTACTAAAATAATAGTCTCATCAATAATTTTTATTATTAAACCTAAAAGTCAATATCTTTTTAAGATTTTAATCCTAATAAACATTCATAAGCAACGAGTGACCACCACTTACTGTACAATCAAAGAAAATGTCTATTTTATTTTGATTCAAATTTGGATTCTATTATATTAAAAGATAAAGACCATCAAATTTTCTTATTCATTATAATTTTGATTAATTAAGTTATATTTATGTGTATTATGATGTAATTTAGTTAATGATGGTCATGAAAATAATTTATCAATTTAGTTGTTCCCAATTATGCATTAATTCTCCAATCTTCTATCATAAACGTCATGTTGATCTTGTCACTAATAACCTTAAAAAAATTTAAAAAATGTATTCCCTCAAATTTGGTCTCTTTCTGTATTCCTTTCAGTTTATCATTCTCTTTCTTTCTTCTTTTCCCATTATGATAGTACAACTTCTTTTATTTTCTTGATTTTGTATGTGAAGGAAAATGATAATCGGCATAAGATTTATTATATATATTCTTTTCATTTTGGAAATGTAAGTATATTAAAAACTCATCTCAAAAGGAGGATCAATAGATAGTGCAATCAAGTCTTGTGATGAAATCAAGCTAGACATAAGTGATTGAATAAGAGAAAAACCAATTACGAAACAAAACCAAATAACATAGCAACATTATTTGTGTCTTTAACATAAACAAGAATAGGTCATTTAGGCATATCATAAAGGAATTCCAAATATGATCTTGGGAATTTCATTGAGAAACAAGGCCAATTTATAGAAGAATAGTATAGCAACCAACTTAACCCTATATAAAAATTGCATGCATTCTTTTATATCAGTCTTGAAGCTTAGGATAAGATTTGGCTAATGTTTGCTTCTTTGTATCATCAACTCCCTTACCCAGGGCATTTTATTTCAAAAACCTATTCTTAAAGCTTAGTAACTATGAACATCCTATGGTTCCTTTATATCTATATAACATATATTAAGAAAATAAAAGACATTGTAAATAATTTGAGCTATTTTTTTTCTCTAGTCCTAGCCAACCATTCTACCATTTCATCCTATAAGAAAATTTTAAATTGCACATTGAATAAAGCAAGAATTAGGTGCCAAAACATAATAATAAATGGACATTTAAAGAAAAATATTTAGTGGATTCATCCTCAACATTACACAAAACATATAATTTTTCTAGAATGCTAAATTTGATTTAATCCTTGGTTTTTGTTTTATTCAATATAGCTAACCAAAGGATTAAAGAGGCCATTAGGACATTAATATCTTATTATAACAACTTAAAATAGGTCATTTTTTTTGTAAAATTGGAGCAAAAATTTGCTAACATGATTTATTCATAAAGTTTTGGATTGATGTTTGAGCCATATCCATTAATTATCTCTATCTTGACTAATTCTAGAGTTGGTAAGTGATCTCTTACGGTGTTGAATCTTCTAAAAGCATAGATTGGCTAGTTCCCACTATCTCCATTAATAAACAATTATACTATCGTCAAAGCAGGCAAGGAGGCTCTAAGAGAGCTATAATTATGCAGGAGAAAAGAGGAATTATATCATACTAGTTGTCAAAACAACCAATCCTTTTTACCATTCCTATTTGTACATTTTTACTCTTCCGAAACTTGATTTTGTAGTCCCAACATCATCTTAATGTTTTGATAGAACTTGTGCTTCGATTGAACATTCTCTAAGCTTATATCACTAAGGTAGTAAGCATGAATCCATCTAACCTAAATCAACTCTTTATCATATAAAATTTTATGAATCCTTTTAACTAGCATAGCCTTATTCATGAATCTAAAGGATCTTATTCCCAGCCCCCACTAATTTTTAGGAAAGAATAAATTAGATCATTTGACCTTAGGACCTATTAAATTAAGTTCCTTGCATGTTCATAAAAAAAAATTGCTCATCAATATTTTCAAGGTTTTAATATTGTCTGAGGTGATATGTAGATGAGAACTCTAGAAAATATGCATATGGTTAAATAATAGACTAATAACTTATAGTCGTCCAATAAATAAAAGATCACGATAACACCAACTTCCTAACTTCTTTTGTAGTTATTCTATCCGTGTAACGCAATCCCTTAAAGTGAGTCTTTTGTAGTTAGATAGATTTCCAAGTATTTGAAAGGAAGCTCTCCGTATTTAAAGTAAACATTTTCCTGATATGTTCAACTATCCTCTCACATCCTTTTGAAGCATCTCAAAAGATTCATAGTTAGCCCAATATAAGGGAATAAGATCAACAAGAAATGATAATATTATAATAAGAAGCTTGTCATATATGTAAAGAAACTTAAAACTAGTTTATATTTTTATTCTAGTTTCAATTATTCTTTAGAGGACTTCTATACACATAGTAAAGAGTTAAAGGGAAAAAGGATCTCCTAGCCTTTATGATCTAGCCCTTCTGAATCGATAAGTAGGTTTTCCATTGATCAATATAGAATATGAGACAGTAGTGAAGCATTGAGTGATCAATATTACAAACCTATTTCTAAATCCTCAATCAAATTGGAAGTGGTAAAGCACCAATTTATAGAGTTAAATGCCTTGCTAAATTCTACCTTGAGTGACAAATTTTAATAGCAAGATCTATGTGATATAAGAATATTTTCACTAAATAATCTTCCTTTAATAAAAGCTCTTTGACATGGGTTGATAATGAAATTCACGATATGCTTAAGTCTAGCTGCAAGTAGCTTAGAAATCAATTTAAAAATATCATTATAATAATAAATTGTTTTATGGACAACTAATGGTGAAGGCTTGGGAATCTTAAGGATAAGTTAATATAAGTATTCTTAAGATGCGTAAGAAGCCTCACATTTGCAAAAAAAATTCTTGAATTTTGGAAATGATAAAATTACCTATAAAGCAACATATTTTTTCAAAGAAACTAGCATAAAACCCATTAGGTCTAGGTGCTTTGCTTGGCCCTATACTAGAGAGAGCATTTTTTATATCCAAGCTGGAGAATGATTATACTAAGGAGTAAAAAAGTTCTTGACTAATGCATAATGGGATAAATATTTTGATATCCTGATTAGTAAAGAAGGAGAAAAGTCCTATACTAAGAATCTCTTTAAAGTAACTCAAATTTGTATTCTCGAGATGTACATAATCATTAGCTAAAGAACCATCATAGGTTTGCAAGGAAATTGTGGTGTTTCTATTCCTTCTTGCTATAACTGCAATGTGAAAGAACTGGGTGTTCTTGTCCCCTTTCTTTAACTAAAAGGCCCTAGCATTTTATTTAAGTAAGGAGTAGTGAGCATTTAGAGCCTCATAGTACCTTGCAAGGGATAGTCATTTAGTCATTTTAGTACTTCAAAATTGGGGGATCTATTTAAAAATTCTTGAGTTTTGTTGAGTTTTTCCATACCTTAATTTTCCTTACCTAAATGTTACATAAGAATCTATATTTAGTAGTTTCAATTCCTCCTTAATAGTCATTTTTTACACATTTATAATTTTTGAACAATTCAAATTTGTTGGATATTAGGCGAGCTTTACAATTTATAGCCTTTAAATAATGCAAGTGCACGAGTCATGATTTTTAGTATGTGAAGGGTTGATCTCACGAGGAAGGTGAACTAGTTTAATCCTAGGTTATTTAAGGCTAAGGAAATTAATAATATGAAAATAAAATTGCACAGAAAATTAAATATGAGAAAGTGATTATCAAGAAATTAATTCATAAGTTTAACAAAAAAAGAAATTGAAATCGAGTAGCACAAAAGCCACAATGGAAATTAACCAAGAAGAGTTACCAAATTATGAGAGGGGATTTTCCTTATCATCAATGCTATTATAGTCATTTATGCGTTATTGTGGTGTCGATTATAGACTATCATAGGGTAGATTACTCTATCTTGCATTATAATCATTGAATCCTAAATCACGAATTGAATAATGGAAAATCTCTCAATTAATAAAAGACCCACAACTCTAATTAGATTTTAAGCCCTCTAATAACTATCGGGTCTCACACATGATCTCTCTCCACACAATAATCAATATGATTAATCATGTGGTCTATTGGATTGCTTAACTCTCATTAATCCAACCTAATCATTTTTATTCAGTTCACCCTCTCGGTTTATTACCGAAATAGGCAAGTTATGTAACTAATCACAACACTAAATCAAAATAACGCAAAAATGATTATATTAACATTGAATCAAGGTAAAATCTTGAAAGAAAGTTAGAACATCTTAATCAAACCCAATTCCATAAACATATTTGTATTCATCTTAACATTCAAGAAAATGAAAACAAAGAAGAAAGAAATACACATGGAATGGGGATTGGGATGCCTCAGGAAAGCAGCAGTCGCAAAGACCAGCTTCTTTCTCTATCCCTCTTTATCTCTCTTCTTCTTCTCTCCTTTTAGAGTGTTTCACAAAATGGCAGATTGGAGGCTCCCTTCTTCTAGCTTTTCTTTTCGTTTTTATAGCATTTTCTAATTAGGGCAACGCTAGAGCTTTTCCTATGCTCCAAAGGTCTGAAATGTCCTGGAAAAATGAAGTTTAGAATGTCGGGGTGCACTGTTTGTTGCGCAAGCCATGATCGTGGCACCTTGTTTCCTCTTCTGTAATGATCGTGGCTCTTTGAATCTCCTTTTGTCAAGATTGTGGTTTATTGGTACGATCGTGGGCTTAGGTTCGACTATGAGTCTTCTCCAATCTCCTTCATTCTTTTCTATTTGCCCTGAAACACTAGCAAAGATGTCACGACACCTCAAAAACATAAAATTAAAGCTTAAACTCGTGCTCTAACCCACAAAACACTCAAAACACAAATTTCTTACTAACACGATTCTAGCCTAAACACACACTAATCGATCAAATTTAACCACTAAACACATCATAAACTACCCACAAAACATGATGCAATCTACGACTATCAACATCCCCACACTTAAACCCCCACACTTAAACACTTTCTTGTCCTCAAACAAAAACAAACAAGCAAAACACTAACACATTAAAACACAAAACACGCAAATGCAATAATGAGGCAATGGCATTCAACTTCATGAAACTAATTTAACTACGAACAGTATCCCTCAAGTTGTTCTATCTTATTAACTTATGAAATCTTTGTCTAAGTACTGTGGACTAAATATGCATATTAACTAAGACCTTAATGTCAAAAATTTTTCAGTCCTTTCTCTTGCACACACACGTTGATAATCATTTAGTCAATAAAAAATGTAACTATCCCCAAGTAAGATTTCATGAAAATTCAAGTTGTTTATAAGGTCGATAGGATTTATTTGACAAAACATTGCTTTCGTTAATTTTTATAGACATGAACCTAGCCTTTTACATGAAGGCAAACACTTGTGATAAATGTCGATTTAGTTACTCAACTAGGTTATATTTTTATTAAACGTCTTGGTTGGAATATCATTATAGCCTTTTGACGCGAAGGCACACATTTATGATGCATGTCGATCCGAATACTCAGTTACATAACATTCTCAATTGGCTATTAGCTCTATTAATAACTCGAAGGCTAGAGAAATAGTTATGTATTTAAGATTTTCATCTTTTTTCTATGCCTACCTTATTACTTTAGCTAACTGTTCTTAAAAAAATATACTAGCAATGCTACTTATGCGATTGACCTAAAATTATAAATGAACGTGACAACTTCCTAAGGTGAATAAACTAACATTGTATCCTATTTAACTTGTATATTGGGCCAAAGTAACCTAGGTCACTAATTTTGCAAGCTAATACCCTTTCGCAACCTAAAAGTCTATGTTAAAAGCTTAATCAATTCCGTTAAATCCAAGCCATTGACACATTCACGCAAATCATATTATGCAACCTAAACAAACTAACATAAAAATATGCAAAATTCACCATGGATTGTATATTCTTTTATTTTTAACAATGGTTTTAAAGTTATGATAGATAGATATTTGACTATATTTTACCACCCACATTTCATGTATTTTGCTTGATATTTTATACTTTTATTGTATATTTGGTACTTAATTTGATCCAAGTGTGTATACAATTGACAATTGCCTTCATGGACTTAAGGGAGAAGAATTTGGATAAAAATAAGACATAAAATAAAGAATTGACAATTTGAAGGAATGCATGGTCATGCATATACCGGTAAACTTTCCCGTGACTGTGCATTTTCATGTTATCTAGAGGATTCTAATTAAGCACGATTTGATACACATCCGTGCATCAAACCGTGCATCTCTTATAACCTTAAAATTTGTGATAAACAGACTTTTTGATATAGATTGAAGGGGGCAGCGAGGGCAGACTCTTGGAGACAATTCCAAACATAGAGTTTATCTAGAAGGGACAATTTTGGTCTAGAGAAGTGGAAAATATGAAGAAATCATCGACAGATCCATCAGAATATAAGATCATACCTCTACATCGCGAGAATACTCGATAGAAGACAATCAATGAGATTTAGAATTATGAACCCATTGTTTTTTATTTGTTTTTCTTTCAATGTATGTTCATTTTGTGTTTAATTATGTGTAAATAAACATCCAGTTAGTATTTAGGTTAAATGAACCATATTTCGATACCTTAACATGTGTTGATTTTTCTATTAATGCAATTGATTGATTGATTTGCTGTGATCCAATTACTTGTTTTGTGTATATTTTAGTGTTATGAAATATTAGATCATAATTTGATTTCATGCATAGCGATTGAGAAATCCTATGTTTGAATAAATTCATGGTAAATGGAAAAGGTTTATTGCAACCCTAGAGACAGGATGACATAAATCTCCTGCATTAGGGTCAAACCTAATAGAGTGATTCATAAAATGGTAACGAAATCCTATAATATTTAACCTTAGTAATTGGATTAGGAATCTTACGATTAGTTGTTAGTAGACTCAATGTAAGCTACTAGCATACCATAGAAGTCTCCACAGTCTAATAAATCATCAAACAGTTGCATGATAAAAGGTCAATCTGTTAAGGGTTTAGAGGGATTCGAAACCTAGATTCTAATTACTCGATATTGATAATTTCTTAATGCTTCCTAAATTCTTTGTTCAATTTCGTTACTTATTTTTTTTCACTTGATTAGTTGTAGTTTCTTATAATTAAAAATCTAAAATCAATCCTTAGGCTAGATAATAGGGGAAGGGTAATTACTAGTATTCATCGTCTGTGTGGGATCAACCCATACTTACCGGTATTAGCCACAACTACGGTGTGCACTTGCGGTTATTACAATATTGACTAACTCAAAATAAGTTAATCAAGTTTTTGGTGTTATTGCCAGGGACTTTGATATTAGGAAAGCCCAAATGCTATTACTCTAGACATTTTTGTTTTATTTTGATTTATCTTTTTTATTTTCTTTTATTTTAATTTTGCTTTTTTATTTATTTTATTTTAATTTAATTGTATCTTATTATACTTGTGGCTTATTAATTTAATTATCTTTTGAATTTCTCTACTTGATCTTAAGTTTGTGATTTATTGTAGGAATTACGATTCATTGTCATAGTCATAACTCATAATAGAAGGATGGAGTGGACAGTACTTTTATGGGAGCCAAAATATGCCTTTGTAAACTATGACATCACCATATGGGAGAGAGAGGTGTTCTCACATATTTTTAAAAGCTCAACCGATATTCAGGCTGTGCAGTAACATTGGTGGGAGTTATTGTTACAATCATGAATGTCGAGCACCTAATTATACATAGGATTAACCAAGAATGTACAGTCAACCTCAAGGTGAACTATATGAGAATAACTGCAATTCAAAGTGGAGCAATATTTATGACACTAAGCACCTTTGGTTAATAAGCCAACTTTGGAAGATAAATTAATGGAAATACTTGCTGAAATGAAAGCTGAACAACGCGTATTTGAGAGTAAAGCAAAGATAAGGGTTAGCTTCATGACTAGAGGGACATTTCAAAAAGAGCTTCTGGAAGAAAAAAAAGTATTACAGATAAGCTAATGGAATGCCTTGCTAAGAGAGTAGCTATTGTGCCAAAATAAGTTCTAAAAATACCTAGGCTATCGTACCCATAAGTATATGAGGTAGTTGTAATTGATTACCCAGATTCGTCTCTCAAGAAGGTGAAGTTAGTTCACCTAAATTAAACTTGAACAAAAATAAAAATAGATGCAATCCTAAGCATTCTATCCTAATTTATTTAGTGAAGGCTTTAAAGAAAATCACAAAATTAAACTGAAAAGTAAACTAATTTAACTGGAAACAAAAACGAATAAATTAATTAAAGTGGGAAACTCTTGAGAATTAATTTCACTAATTTAATCTCCTATGTATGATTAAGGGGAAATGGTTAGATAACTGTCTTACTAAAATTAGCAGTTGGATTCCAAGATCAACTAGAATAATAAACTAAATCTAACTTTCATATTCGAAAAGTTATCATCCGAATTAATTATGAAAACCCGACTGATAATTACCATTTAAGTTAATATATTTCTAATTCTTAACCTAAGTGTCTATAGTTTCTCATTCCATATTAAAATTCTTCTTTTGATCTTTCATTTAACACCAAAATTATGTAAATTTGGTCATGATTTTACATCCATTCAGTTCAGAAACTATAGCAAACATAAGAAAACAACACAGTAACCCAATCATGCATATTTGACTAAACTAGCTACATTAATTCTTAAGAAAAAGAAATCAGCCCATCATGGAATAAACAAGATTCATCATTTTCATACACTTTAATCCCATCTTTATCAGCTTAAGAGAAATATTAAAGCAATAAACCAAGTGAATAACCCAAATGAACTGGTAAAAGTTAACAAAGTATGAGTCTATCAACTAATAAAGGAGTAAATCTAATAAAACAACAAAGAAATAACGTAACAGATTAGGAATATAATAAGCAGATAAGGATCAGATGATGTTGTCATGGGTATGCATGAGGTGGTCATGGGTGTGACCACCATTGTCATACCTATGATATGGGAGTCACGGGTGTGAGGAAGTAGTCATTGGTATGAAACCTTTATGCATTAATTAATTAATTGGATGCATTGTTCACGTCCCATTTAACATGATAATCCAATTAACATGCATGCAATATTCACACCATTTTCACTCAATTCATCTTATATTTGCATCAAAACACAAGAATTTGTGACCAAAATCAAGATATAAAGGCAAGCAAAGTCAATAGAAATTAGACAAACAATTTCCTCACACTTGGACTATTCTTGTCCTCAAGCAAGATAAAGAATACTAGACTATACAAGAACAAACAATGAAAACACAATGTTCCCAAATAATGGTCAAAGATATCAAAGATCATTTCAATAAGTACAACTAGAGAACTTAAACTCATAATACTTTGTGAACAAATTATTCTCTACATGCTTAGCCAAAATTAACTAGTACTTCAACTCAAAGACCATTAATAAGTGTGATAGATACTCACTTCACTCTCCATCCTCTCAAGCATTCAAAGGTATGATATATCTCTCATCATTCATTTCATGTAAGTTATCTACCATAAGCTTGCTTACTAATCCAATCTCCACCACTCATATTAAACACAAACATTAATTCGGAGGTCTTTATTTCAGTTGTAATAGGGTCGGGCTAAAGGTAGGAAAGACGAAAATCATAGTTTAAAACCACAGAACAAATTGAGCATTTAAAATAATATAGAACAATAATGCATAAAATACTGAATTCTTTCCTCTCAATAAACAATATTAGCACTCCCCATCCCTATCTCTCTCTCTCTCTCTCTCTTTTGTCTCTCCTGTTTCTTTTCAATTTTCTTGTTGTCTTCTATTCCTTCCTTTTCTTTTCTATTTCTTTTCTTTCTTTGTTTCTTTTTCTTTTTTCTTCTTTTTTATTTATTTATAACAATGTGATTAATTTTAAAAGAGGTAACATGTAGAGGAGAGATACAAATTATTACAACCCTTCCCATTCCTAACTCAAAAACCAACTATATCTTATAATTCCTCCACACTTATTTAAGCAATTATTCTATAAACTCAACCATACCCTTTCAAATGCTTAATTCATCCTTATGGTAGGTATGATGACTGTAACACCCCAACTCCCGCTGAACCCGAACCCGATATCGAAGGTGATACCCGGATCCGTGCCCCGCGAGGGTGGC
>JANIIA010483782.1:0-16059 GCA_027478495.1 Erythroxylum alaternifolium | reverse complement strand
GAAAATAGTTTTCTAATTTATTAAAGAAAGGTTTTCTAATTTATTAAGTAATCAATCTCTAAATAAATTATATAAGGAACTTTCTTATGAAATGTGAAACGTTGTGAATGTGATTTACGTGTTATGTGACTAGGTGAGCCATCGATGATGGTTATTCATTGAGTTCGCAAAACTCACCTAAAATTTGTAAATATTTTTCAGAGCTCAGAAGAATACCCCATTAGGCATATTGCATGCAAGTGAGAGATAGAGGTCGGAATCAGTTCGCGTCTGCATTGTATTTCTTTATTTCATACTGAATTGTATATTCCACAAATTTTTGTATCATTTGTAATTGAATATTGTGGTATGTAATAACTTTTGAAATTGGAAAAGTTTTGTATTTGTAATGGGCCTAAATGGGTACAGAAATTCTGATGTTTGTATTGCTATGATTGAAAATGTCTATAAATTAAAAGTGGGCCCGATATGGTTATTAATTTCTGTATACTATGTTATGATAAAAAAATTATACTGAATTGGTAATGGTTGATTGCTTTAGCATGCCACCCTCCCGGGGCACTGACTCGAACATCACACCAGATGTCAGGTATGGGTTCGTAGAGGCCGGGGTGTTATATATATGGTATCAGAGCCCAGAATTACTATCTTACATGGGCGCTTTCTGAAAAATGTGAAGGAACATGCATTTTTTTCTGAGTTGCATTCATATGAGTCACACGCATGAGCATGTGTTAAGAGTTTAAGCTGATAGAAGCACTAAAAAGAATGATAATTTTTCATAATGTGAGAATAGGAAGATTGAAGGATATCTCGAAACAAGAGATAGTATATGGTTGGATATAACAGTTAAAGATTTAACACAATTGTATTGGTGCAAGTATTATGGAATACAACATCAATGTTGTACTGTGATAATATATCCTTGAATATGGGACAGATGTAAATATATTGTTATGGATTGATAGAGGAAAATAGAGACAGGTAAAAATGACAAGATTTAAGGTCTGAGATGAATTAGAGTAAGACGTGAAAGTGCTTATAGTGATCAATTTGTAATGAATTAAGATTGTGAATGACGTTATCATATATGATGAATTTAAGGAAAAAGAAGAACACGATCATGGCATAATCCCCACGATCGAGGACAGGCATAAAAGGGGAAGTGTTGCCTATAATCAAATGAGATCAAGGTATCTTTAGCATAAGCAACTAATTGGTGAGTTGTCCTAAATACATCTCTTATTACGATGTAATAATTTTGATGGTATATACCAAGGTATTAGAGTAAATAATTTGCTTCACACTTCAATGAGCCTTATTAAAAAGTATGTTCTGATCATATGAGTTATAGCATAAATTGATTTTCTTAACATACTAAGAATGGCTAGCAAGTAATGGTAAAGACCGTTGATCGATAAGAATTTCATGAGTGGTATCAATGAAAATAGTATGAAATTTTCTTTCAAAAAAGAATTTCCTTGAATTAGGTTAAGTTGATCAGATGATTCAATTTAAGAATGATTAATGAAAGAACGAAACAGAAATGAATATGCAATGAATCAATAGTGAATATTGGAGTCAGATAGATAAGGGACTCAGTTGTGAGAAAAATGAATACATTATTGATACTTGAATTGAAGATAATACTACTACTATTGCGAAAGGAATTGAGGTTCAAACTATATTCCATGCAATTCTGCACAGGAGATACGAATTTGATTTAAGGAATATGTTACCAACCCAAGAAGTAAAGATCGCAAATAAATTGCAATGAGTGGAGAAACTAATAAGAATGAACAGACATTAGAACAAGTCAATGTGAAATAAGAGGAAATAGAATGAATTATGAAATTGATTTGAGAAGAAGTCAATTGGGAAGAATAAAATTTTTTTGAGATAATACTACCGCATTGAGGAATTAGATTCTTAAATAATTAAGAGAACAACTCATGGCATAAAGAAATTTGGGTTATATTTGCTAGAGTTAACAATGCCCCTGACAGTATTATAACATTGAAGAATAAAGTGTCTCAATTTTGTTGGGATTGATTAGTGACTATGATCATAGATGATATACCGAATGTGTTTGAAAAGTGGAGAAGAATATTTTGAATACTTGAGGAAATCTTACATATCATGGAAGTAGGAATAATTATATGCCAAGTTTAATAAGAATGAATCTTAGCTTGATTAAATAAAATATGGGTTGTATCATATCTGAACATGGAATATTGGGAGACCCAAAGAAAAGTAAAGGTGATGATAAAGTGAGAAATTTCAACGAATATATGTGAGATTTAGAGTTCTTTAGAACTAGCTGTATGTTGGATACCACCAGAGACTGTTAAGGGGTGGTTTTTACCGATTTTAGCCCTTCGATGAGATTTCTGAGAAAAAATGTGTCGATCATATAGACTGTTAATTGTAAAAAGAATTTTGAGGAAATAAAAAAATGATAATTATATCACTGGATTTGGAGATTTTGTAATATACAATGATGTTCGTACAAGAGATTAGAATAACATCCAATGTAGCATAATAAAGTGAATTCATATGCATGGAGACAAATATATATTAAAATCTCATGAGCTAATTTTTGATACATGATTTAGAACATGCTGCAATAGAAATTGCATTGAGGAGCTTGGAGACACTGTAAGTACAGTGAAACATTTTAGATTTTATATGGATTATTAAAGTAAGAGATAATTATTAAGTCTGAATGAATTGAACACTAAACTAAGACAATGGATAGAGTTACTTGAAGATTTTGATTAAGCAAATGATTACCTTCCCAATAAAGCTAGTGTTGTAATATGATTCCTGAAACAAAAAAATTTATAGCTGTATAACACAAATTTAGATATTAAGGTTATAAAGCTAAGTGCAATAAAGAGCATAGAATGTCGAATTGAAGTTTGGGCAATTCAAAGTGCTATTAGCTATTGAATTTAAGATCAGCTTCACTTAAAAAGATTAGCAAAGCCTAAGTTGAGGATTCAGAATTTGTGAATCTTACAGAGAAAATGGAAAATGAGTCCAAATTTGGGTTTGATTGAAAATTGATACCTTGTGATTGAAGTAAAGAGTATGTGTACCCGATAAAGAAGATTGAGTAAAGAGATTATTAGAGAAGCGCAATAACAACCTATGATATACATCCTTAGGAATACATCAAAAGGGCATTTGATGGTTAAGAAAGTAGAACCAAATGATTACATGTATAAGTTGGTAACAGGCTTAACTATTGGAGATATACTTAAAGCTTATATTTTGGAGTTCATCGGAACATGAGATCAATGTATAGTTCTAAGTGATTTTAAACGTCACAATTATTATCATAGTGATATCATTAGAATTTCTGCATGAGGTGTTGTACAACAAAAAGAGTCATTCGTCCTTACATTGAAATGAAGAGGGCCTAAAAATAGTTAAAGGCCATAATTGATTTGAAATACTGTTGATTGGTAAAATTGATCTCTGTCAGAAACCAAGTGATCCAAGTAAGATAAATGAAATTTGGTGGATCAACATCGAGGGTATGGAACATAATGTAATAGACATCAGAGTTGAGTGTGTTAACATTAAAGAGATGTGAAGTAATAAGTGAAAGATGGAATGTCTTTGAGAGTATCACCTTGCCAAGGTGTGCATAGATTGAGAAAAAGTGTGCTCAAATTAAGAAAGAGGATAAACTATGCTCGAATTGTATTAGTCCACATGAAGTTATTGAGAGCATAGGACCAATAACTTATGAGTTGCATTATCAATAAAAGATGTTACAGATTCACGCAGTATTGCATGGTTATGTTCAGGAAATATCATTACGATCCAAAGTATGTGTTATCGATAATTGAAGTAAAATTATGAGTAATCTGAGATATAATGAGGAAACAGTTAAGATAATGTGATATTAAAAGCAATAAGTAGAGGATTGATTGATTTCATTGACTATAGTCAATTGGAAGAAATTATTCGAGTGGTAAAGTTAAATGGGAAACGGAGGAGTATTTGAGGAAACAGTTCCCCTACCTTCCTAATCAATCAGACAAGAAATTCGAGGTTGAAATTTATTAAGGAGGGGAGAAATGTAACATCCCGTTCTCATACAAAAGGTTGGAATCCTAAAATTTGGTACATGTGAGATAAAAAAGAGATTAAGGAAATTGCATTTCATGCTCATGCATAATATTAGCATACAAACAAACATGAATATTGATTTTTGCACATTAAAATGACTGTACATGCATTCATTAACATTTTGGGTATAATTGATTTGTAAATGTGATTGTGAATTGTGGTTTTTATGTATTGAAAATTGAATTGGTGTGTGTGGGAATTTATTTAGAAATTTTGACGAAATTTAGAAAATTCCTAAATTTTTAGGTAAATTTTGTGTTAGGAAAACTTGCCAATTGATAGGACAATTGATGAATAAAAGTAGAATTAAGACTCAAATGACAGTGAAAATATTTATAAATGACTTTGGGATTTATTGAGAAGCATCAATGAAAATTTAAAAGTCAAATGGAGTAGAAATTAGAATCAAATTCATTAGTTATTAAAGATGGGAGCAAGTAAAGCCATAGGAATAAGACATGTGGCAAGTGACATGTGTCAAGCCATTTGCCACACATCTATTCCACAAAAATATCTAAGTGAAAGACTATGAGATGGTCTTTCACACTATCATTTTTGTTGCTTATGTTCGCTTCCTCCTTTTCTTCATTTTTTTCATTCTTCTTCTCTACTCCCAAAGCCACGACACTCTCCTTCTCATAACTCAACCCCTTCATGTTGATTCTTGTCAAAATCCTATATTTCCACTAAAAGATCCTTGTTATCTCTTCATTTTGTCACAAGAAAAACCTAACCTCTTTCTTATAGATGGTGATGAACGAATGGTGCTTGAGAAACTAGGGTTCATGTGATTTTGAAGAGCTTTAAGTTAAACAAGTAAGTAATCTATTACTCTTTATAGCTTTGATGAATGAAGCATGTTTGATGATAGTTTGAAGTGAAATGAGAGTGGAAATGAAGTTGAATATGTATAGGAAGTTGATGATGAATGTGTATATGATATGTTTGGTTTTTGGTGTATATGATCAAGCATGGATTTTGAATTGTAGATTAAGCAAAAGAGATGATTTAGGGAGAGATTGATAAGGAGAATAAGTCTTGTTTATTGCTTTCTATGAAAGTTTTCCATGGCTAACTCCTTGGTTCACCACATCTAACTTGTAAGAATTCACCGCGGCCAACTTTCCTTGGTTCGTTGAGGCGAACTTGAAAGATTTCAGGTGAACTTTTCCTCTCTGGAAAAGTGGGTCGTTGCGGTGAACTTTCTAGCACAAAACATGCTTCAATATTTTGATGATATCATGATCTGTAGTTATCTAATTGTGATGATTTTTGATTTGGAGTAAACTAGAGACATAGGGATACAATTCATCTAAAGAAATAAAATTCTGAATCGGATTGTAAGAATTTTGAATTCTAGGTGGAAGTTGAGTATAGGGCACTGTCTCAGAATAAAAGCAATCCGAAAATAATTGGAGTATAAGAGCACTGCCTTCTTGATCAATCAGATAAGAATTTCGAGGACAAAATTTATTAAGGAGGGGAGAAATGTAACGTCCTATTCCCATACAAAAGGTTGGAATCTTAAAATTTGGTACATGTGAGATCAAAGGGAGATTAAGGAATTTGCATTTCATGCTCATTCATAATATTAGCATACACACACACATGAATATTGATTTTTTCACATTAAAATCACTGTACACGCATTCATTGACATTTTGGGTATAATTGATTTGTAAATGTGATTATATTGTGAATTGTGGTTTTTATGTATTGAAAATTGAATTGATGTGTGTGGGAATTTATTTTGAATTATGTATAAATGATATTGACTTGTAATTGATCAAGCATGGATTTTGAAATGTATATAGATGATATGTATCTGTAATTGGGGTATTATTGAAGAAGGAATTAGGTAGATATAAGTTAGAAGTGGTAGATTAAGCAAAAGAGATGATTTAGGGAGAGATTGATAAGGAAAATGAGTTTGTTTATTGCTTTCTGTGAAAGTTTGTTGTGGCCAACTCCCTGGTTCTCCGTTGCCAACTTTCCTTAGTTCACCGCGGGGAATTTGAAAGATTTCAAGTGAACTTTTCCTCTCTGGAAAAGTTGGTCGCTGCGGTGAACTTTCCAGCATTAAACATGCTTCAATATTTTAATGATATCTTGATCTATAGTTATCTAATTGGGATGATGTTAACTTTAGAG
Organism: Erythroxylum alaternifolium; assembly: GCA_027478495.1. Classification (NCBI taxonomy): domain Eukaryota; kingdom Viridiplantae; phylum Streptophyta; class Magnoliopsida; order Malpighiales; family Erythroxylaceae; genus Erythroxylum; species Erythroxylum alaternifolium. Next base: position 9,765 of record JANIIA010483782.1, on the reverse strand, counting down.
TAAACTAGAGACATAGGGCTATAAATCATCTGAAGAAATAAAATTTTGAATCGGATTGTAATTCTGGGTGGAAGTTGAGTATAGGGCACTATCTCAGAATAAAAGCAATCTGAAAATATTTGTAGTATAACTTTTACACAACTAAACTAACTTGAAGGATTATGGTGTCATTAAAAACTTATGAGATAGAAGAAAATTTCTGAAAATAAAGTTTTCCCAAATTACTTCATTTTTGTTGGTTAAATGATTAGAAATAGTAGACCCGAAAGTTAGGGTTTGGAGAAACATTTGAAATGATTCATTGGGTTATGCAACGTGTTTATTTAAAGTATAAACCCTAAGTATAAATTTTACTTAGGTGTTGATATAAGACTGATAATACGATGAGAATAATGGAAAGATACCTGGGATTGTCATGAACATGCGTTGTACATATTCTATATGCACACATGTGTATAAATTAATGCTTATAATTGTGCAAAGTTATTAATGTATGTGTGCAATGTGTGTGTTGCATAATTTCGATGTGTAAGATAAATGTGCACATTCAGACGTTTCCAGATTTTGGAAGCAATTACTAATCTGGAGCATACTGTGAGTAGACCTAGATGGTCTCATTTCATTATTTGTTTAGTGTGAATTTTGGTATTGATTAACTACTGAATGTCTATATGAATGTGATTGATTGTGTTAGTTTACAGACAGGAGGGCCCATGATTATGATGCTTGGTTGAGATATTGAAGTGTTGCTTGTATGTGAATGAGAAGAACTAAGTGTACGTAATTTGATGATAAATGTTTTTTGAATAAGCATTTGCATGTAATTGTAAATGTGATTTTCATCTTAATGTTTAATGCCGGACTAAGGTCCAATGATATAGGAATGTGATTTAATGGGATCATACAAATGTGATTGATGCATTTCATTTCATAAGTGCTTGAAATGTAATGGCAGTTGTGACCAGAGTAACTACTGATCAGAGCTTAAAGCTCAACAAGTGAAAAAGAGCCTCGAGCTTAAAAGTGATTTAGAGCCTCAGGCTTAACGTTTAATGAGCCTTATATTGGACATTTATCAATGAGCCCTATATGGGACAGTTTAGGCACTCCTGTCATAACAAAGTGACAAATGGAAAGTGGGTCTCATACATACTTCATATGCATAATATGATTGATTAAATTATATTGATTGTGAAATGTGAAACGATGTGAATGTGATTTATGTGTTATGGAACGTGCTAAAGGGTTGTTTTTGCCAGCGAAGGTGGCTAGCTACCGTTATGACCTACTATTTTACCCACCTAAGATGTGTCAACAGGCTGTGTTTCCCACCGAGGATGCCCAACAGGCTGTTTTTCCTACTAAAGGTGCCTAGCGATTATGCCAATGTGTTCTTTTCTCCACCAAATGTGCCTTGCCAACATGTTGTTTTGCCTACCAAAAGTGTGCCAACGGGCTGTGCTTCATACCAAAGGTGCCCAACTGGCTGTTTTTCCCACTGAACGTGTCTTACGACCATGTCAACGAGTTGTTTTACCTGCCAAAGTTTTTCCAATGGGTTGTTTTTCTTACCAAAGGTGTGCCAAAGGGATGTGTTTCCCAATAAAGGTACCTAACAAGCTATTTTTTCCACTAAAAGTATTTGACGACTGTGCCAACGGGTTGGTTTCCCACTGAAGGTGTGCCAACCGGATGTATTTCCCACTGAAAGTGCCTAACGAACATGCTAGCGGGTTGTTTTTCCTAACAAAGTTTTACTAACAGGCTATTTTCCCCATCGAATGTGCCCAACAAGTTGGTTTTCCCACCAAAGATTCCTTTCCACTGTGCTAACCGGAAGTTTTGCCATTTTTCTTGCTGAAGATGTGCCAATGTGATGTTTATCCCACCGAAGGTGCTTAAGGAACTATTTTACCCACCAAAGGTGCCTAAAGACGGTGCCAATGTGTCATTTTGCCCATTGATGGGGTGCCAGCAAGCCGTGTTTCCCACTGAAGGTGCCTATTGAAAGTGACAACGGGCTGTTTTGCCCAACAAAGGTGCCTAGCAACCATACCAATGTGATGTTTTTCCCACTGAAGATGAGCCAATAGGCTTTGTCTCCCACCAAATGTGCCCAACTAGTCATTTTTCCCACCAAAGATGCTTAGAGACCATGCCAACGGGCTGTCTTGCATACTGAAGGTATGCCAATGGGTTGTGTTTCCCACCCAAGGTGCCTAACGAACGTACCAACAGGCTATTTTACCTAACAAAGGTGCCTAGCGACTGTGCCTATGTTCTATTTTGCCTACTGAAGATAAGCTAACAGGTGGTGTTCCCAACGAGCTGTTTTCCCCATTAAAAGTTCCTGGCGACCGTGTTAATGGGTTGTTTTGCCCACCAAAGGTATGCGAACGGGCTGTGTTTCCTACCAGAGGTACCCAAAAAGTTGTTTTTCCCAATAAAGGTGCCTACTGACAGTATTAATGTGCTTTTTTGCCCACTGAAGGTGCCTCGCGACTGTGCCAACAGACAATTTTGCCTATTGAAGATGCCTAGCGACCATGCCAATGTTCTATTTTACCCATCAAAGATGTGCCAATGAGCTAAGTTTTCTACAGAAGTTGCCCAACGGGCTGTTTTTCCCACCAAAGTTGCCTATCAACCATGCCAACGCGTTGTGTCGCCCATTGAAGGTGTGCCAACGAGCTTTGTTTCCAACCAAAGGTGCCTAACAGGCTGTTTTTCCTGCCAAAGGTGCCAAAGGACCTTGCCAACGAGTTTTTTTCCCCATCAAAGGTGTCCTAACTAGCTATATTCCCTTTTGAAGGTGCCCAACAAGTTTTTTTTCCTACCGAAGGTGCCTAGCGATCATGTCAACGTGTTGTTTTGCCCATTGAAGCTGTTCCAACGGGCTATTTTTTCCACCAAAGGTGCCCAATAGGTTGTTTTTCTGTAGAAGATGCCTAGTGATTGTCCTAATGATCTATTTTTCGCAACGTAGCTACCTAGCAACCATACCAACAGGCTGCTTTGCCCATAGAAGGTGCCCAGTGACCGTGCCAATGAGCTATTTTATCTATGAAAGGTGTGCCAACAGGATGTTTTTCCCACTGAAGGTGCCCAACGGACTATTTTCTCACCTAAGGTGCCTAGTGTTTGTGCCAGCGATCTATTATACTTGTTGAAGGTGTGCTAATGGACTGTATTTCCAACCAAAAGCGTCCTAATAGGATTTTTTCCAGTTAAAAGTGCCAAACGACCTTGCCAACCTGTTTTTCTCCCACCAAAGGAGAGTAAATGGGTTGTTTTCCCACTAAGGATGCCTAGAGAATGTAACAATGGGCAACTTTGCCCATCGAAGATGGCTAGTGACCTTGCCTTCATGCTACTCTTCCCGTCAAAGGTGCTCAACAGGCTGTGTTTCCCACCGAAGGTGCCTAACAACCTTGCCAACATGCTATGTTTCCCATCGAAGGTGCCTAATGGGCTATTTTTCCCTCCAAAGGCACTTGGTGACCTTGCGAACTGGCTGTTTTGCAAACTAATGGTGTGCCAACGGTATGTGTTTCCCACTGAAGGTACCCAAAAAGTTGTTTCTCCCAACGAAGGTGCCTACTGACCGTAGTAACAGGCTTTTTTGCCCACTGAAGGTGCCTAGTGACTATACCAATGGTCAATTTTTCCCAATGAAGATGCCCAGCGACTATGCCAATGTGCTATTTTACCCATCAAAGACGCACCAACGAGCTAAGTTTTCCATCGAAGGTGCCCAACGAGCTATTTTTTCCACCGAAGGTGCCTAACGACCGTGCCAACGGGCTGTTTTACCCATCGAAGGTGTGCCAAAGAGTTGTTCTGCCTACCGAAGGTGTGCCAATATACTATTTTCCCACCGAAGGTGACTAACAAATGAGCTGTGTTGCCCTCCTAAGGTGTGGCAACGGGTCATTTTTCCCACCAAAGGTGCCTACCGACCGTATTAACGAACTTTTTTGCCCTTTGAAGGTGCCTAGCGTCCATGCCAACGGGCTATTTTGCCCACAAAAGGAGTGCCAACGAGTTGTTTTTCTCGTCGAAGCTACCCAACAGGCTGTTTTTCCTACCAGCATCCCAATGGGTTGTTTTGCCCACTAATGGTGTGCCAAAGGGTTGATTTCCCACCAAAGGTGTCGAACAGGCTATTTTCCCATCAAAAGGTGCCTAGAGATAGAGCCAAAGGGCTATTTTGCCTATCGAGCTTTTTTTCCACCAAAGATGCCTAGTGACCGTACCAACAAGTTGTTTTAACCTCTAAAGGTGATCCATGGAGCTATTTTGCCTACTGAAGGAGTGACAACTGGCTATTTTTCCCATCGAAAGGGAACAACGAACTATTTTTCTTCCCAATGGTGCCTAGCGATCTTGTTAATGGGCTGTGTAACCCACTAAAGGTGTGACAATGAGTTATTTTCCCATCAAAGGTGCCTACTGACCGTGCCAACTTGCTGATTTACCCACCAAAGATATGCAAACAGGTTGTGGTTCCCACCAGTAGTGCCTAACAGGTTGTTTTCCCATCGAAGGTGGCTAGTGACCATGCCAATGAGTTGTTTTGCCCACTAAAGGAGTGCTAACGAGCTCTGTTTCCTACCGAAGGTGCACAGCGGGTTTTTTCCCGTAAAACATGCTTACTGACCGTGCGAACAGGCTGTGTTTCACACCAAAGTTATGTCAAAAGGTTGTGTTTCCACCGAAGGTGCCTAATAGGTTGTTTTTCTAACCGAAGCTGCCAATGCGATCATGCGAACGGGTTGTTTTGCCCACAAAAGAAGTTCCAACAAGCTGTTTTGCCTACTAAAGGTGCTTGATGATCACACCGATGGGCTATTTTTCCCACCGAAGGCGCCTAGCAGCTATGCCAACGTGTTGTTTTTCCCATCGAAGGTGCTTAGTGATTGTGTCAACGTGTTGTTTTGCCTACCAGAGTTGTCTAGCAACCATGCCAATGGGTTATTTTCCCACCAAAGGCACATAACGACCTTGCCAACTGCCTATTTTTCCCACTGAAGGTGCCTAGTGACCGTGCCAACGGGCTTTTTCCCTAATGAAGGTGCCTAGTGACCATGTCAATGGACTGGTTTGCCCACCAAATATGCCTAGTAACACTTCCAACAGGTTGTTTTTCCCATCGAAGATTCCCAACCTATTGATTTACCTACCGAAGGTACCTAGCCACTATGCATATGGGTTTTTTTGCCCACCGAAGATGTCTCAATAGGCTGTTTTTCCCAACAAATGTGCCTAGTGACTGTGCCCAACGACTGTTTTTCCCACTGAAGGTAGCCAGTGACTGTGTCAACGGGCTATGTTATCCATAAAAAATGTGCCAACAGGCTGTTTTTACTATCGAAGGAGCCTAGTAAAGTTTTCAACGGGTTGTTTTGGCTACCGAAGAGGCCCAATGATTGTGTCAACGGGCTATTTTACCCACCAAAGGTGCCTAGCAACTGGGCCAAAAGGCTATGTTACCCACCAAAGGTGTTCTAACAGCTTGCTTTTCCCAATGAAGGTGCCTAGCGAATATGCCAATAGGTTGTTTTGCCCGCGAAAGGTGCCTAGCAACTATGCCAAAATGCTATTTTTCCCACCGAAGGTGTGCCAACGTGCTCTTTTTCCCACTGAAGGTGTGCCAAAGGGCTATTTTTCCCACTGCAGATGTCTAGAGAATTTGCCAACGGGCTATTTTATGTAACAAAGGTGCCTAGCAACTGTGCCAATGTGTTGTTTTGCCCACTAAAGGTGTGTCAACAGCCTGTGTTTCCCATCGAAGGTGCCCAATAGGTTGTTTTTTCCACCCAAGGTGCCTAGCGACTATGCCAACAGGTTGTTTTACCCGTTATACGTGTGCCAATGCGCTATTTTTCGAACTACTAGTGCCTAACAATCATGCCAAAGGGCTATTTTGCCCACCAAATGTCTACGAATGGGTTGTTTTACCTACCGAAGGTGTGCAAACAGGTTGTTTTTCTAGCCAAAAGTTCCCAACGAAGTGTTTTCCTACTGAACGTGTCTAACGATCATGCCAATGGGCTAAGTTGCCCAACGAATGAGTGCCAATTAGCTTTTTTCCTATCAAAGGGCTATTTTGCCCATCGAAGGTGCTAGCAATCGTGCCAACATACTGTTTTACCTACCAAAAGTGTGCCAATGAGTTGTTTCTCCCATCAAAGGTGTCTAACAAACCATGGCAACTGCTTATTTTGCCCAACGGGTTAGTTTATCCAACAAGCTAGTTTTTCCTATCGAAAGTGCCCAACAAACTTTTGTTCCCACTGAAGGTGCCTAACAACTAAGTCAACAGGTTGTTTTGTCCATCAAAGGTGTGCCAACAGGCTGTGTTTCCCATTGAAGGTGCCCAATAGGTTGTTTTTCCCGCTGTCGGTGCTTAGCGATTGTGCCAACGGGCCTTTTTTGGCAATGAAGGTGCCTAGCGACCATACCCATGGGCTATTTTGCCCATAGAAGGTGCCTAACAACCAGGCCAATGATCTATTTTATCCATCAAAGGTGTGTGAATGGGATGTTTGTCCCACCGAAGGTTCCCAACGGACTATTTTCCTACCTAAGGTGCCTAGTGTTCATGCTAGTGGTCTATTTTACCCGCCGACGATGTGCTAATGGACTATCTTTCCAACCGAATTCATCCTAATAGGGTTTTTTATGCGTTGAAGGTGCCAAATGACCTTGCCAATATGTTTTTTTTTCCCACTGAAGGAGACTAAACTAGTTGTTTTTCCCACCGAAGGTGCCTAGAGAATGTAACAACGGGCTACTTTGCCCATCAAAGATGGCTAATGACCTTGACAATGTGCTATTCTTCCCGCCAAAGGTGCCCAAAAGGCTGTATTTTCCACCAAAGGTACCTAGTGATGTTGCCAACGTGCTATGTTTCCTACCAAAGGTGCCTAACGAGCTAATTTTTTCCACCAAAGGCACATAGTGACCTTGCCAATGAGTTGTTTTGCAAACTGGTGGTGTGCCAACAATCTCAGTTTCCCACCAAAGGTACCCAAAAAGTTGTTTCTCCTAATGAAGATGCCTACTGACTGTATTAATGGGCTTTTTTGCCCATCAAAGATGTGCCAACGAGCTGTGTTTCCCACAAAAGGTGCCCAATGGGCTGTTTTTTTCGCCGAAGGTGCCTGACGACCGTGCCAATGAGCTGTTTTGCCTATCGAAGGTGTGCTAACGGGCTATTTTTCCCACTAAAGGTGACCAACGAACTATTTTATCCACTAAAGGTGCCTAACGACTTAGCCAATGAGCTGTGATACCGTCCAAAGGTGTGGCAACGAGTCATTTTTCTCACTAAAGGTGTCTAATGACCATGCCAACGCGTTGTGTCGCCCACTAAAATTGTGCCAACGACCTTTGTTTCCTACTGAAGGTGCCCAATTAGTTGTTTTGACCACCGAAGGTGCTTAGCGATTATGTGAATGGGCTGTTTTGCCAACTAAAGGTGTGCCAACATGTTGTGTTTCCAACCAAAGGTGCCCAATGGGTTGTTTTTCCTACAGAAGGTGCCTCGCAACTACGCTAACTGACTGTCTTGCCTACCGAAGGTGTGCCAATGGGCTGCCTTTCCTACATAAGGTACCTAACAGACTGTTTTGCCCGCTGACTGTACCTAGCGACTGTGGCAATGGGTTATGTTACCCACTGAAGGTGTGCCAAAGGTTTGTTTCTGCTAGCGAAGGTGCCTAGTAACTGTATCAACGTGTTGTTTTTCCCACCAAAGGTGTATCAACTGTATGTGTTTCGCACCGAAGGTGCACATCAAACTGTGTTTTCCATCGAAGGTGCCTAGTGATCGTACCAACAGGCTGTTTTGCCCATAAAAGGAGTGCCAACGAGCTGTGTTTCTTACCGAAGCTGCCCAACAGGCTATTTTCCCATCGAAGGCCCAATGGGCTGTTTTGCCCACTAATGGTGTGCCAATGAGTTCTTTTCCCACCAAAGGTGCCCAATAGGTTGTTTTCCCATCAAAGGTGCCTAGAGACGATGTCAAAGGGCTATTTTTCCTATCGAAGGTGTGTCAATAGGTTATTTTTTCTTTCGAAGGTGCCCAATAGACTATTTTACCCATTGAAGGTACCTAGGGAATGTAGGCTGTGTTACCCACCGAAGGTGTGGCAATAGGTTGTTTTGCCCACCAAAGGTGCCTAGCAACTGTGTCAATAGGCTATTTTGCCCACCAAAGGTGCATAGCGATTGTGTCAATGAGCTGTGTTGCCCACCTAAGGTGCGCCAACCGGTGGTTTTCCCACTGAAGATGCCTAGCGAACATACCAATGGGCTATTTTGCCGACCAAAGATGCCTGGTGATTGTACGAACATGTTGTTTTTCCCACTGAAGGTGTGCCAATGTGCTCGTTTTCCTACTGAAGGTGTGCCAAAAGGATGTTTTCCCACCGAAGGTGTCTAAAGGTGTCTAGCGATGCTACTAACAAACTGTTTTACACGCTGAAGGTGTGCCAACGGGATATGTATTCTACCGAAGATTCCTAGAGAACATGCCAAATGTTTTGCCTAACGAAGGTACATAATGACCGTGCCAACATGCTGTTTTATACACCAAAGATGTACCAACAGGCTGGGTTTCCCACCAACGGTGCCCAACGAGTTGTTTTTTCCATTGAAGATGACTAGCAGCCGTGCCAATGGGCTCTTTTTCACACAATAGGTGACTAATGGACTATTTTACCCACCAAACATACCTAGCACCCTTGCCAATGGGCTGTGTTGCCCTCCAAAGCTGTGGCAACGGGTTGTTTTTCCCACCGAAGTTGCCTAGCAATCGTTTCAAAGTGTTGTTTCGCCCACCAAAGGTGTGCCAACGAGCTTTGTTTCCTATTAAAGTTGCCCAATGGGTTGCTTTTCTTACCTAAGGTGCTTAGCGACTGTGCCAACTGATTGCTTTACATATCAAAGATGTGCCAATGAGCTGTGTTCCCCACCGAAGGTGTACAACTGGCATTTTTTCCCACTGAAGGTGCTTAGCAACCATGTCAAGAGCCTGTTTTGCCCACCAAAGATGTTCCAACAAGCTGTATTTCCCACCGAAGGTGCCTAACAGGTTATTTTTACCGCAGAACGTGCCTAGCGACTTTGGCAATAGGCTACTTTTTACAACAAAGGTGCCTAACAATTGTACCAATGGGTTGCATTGCCCACCGAAGGTGCCTAATGACCATGCCAACAAGCTCTTTTATCCACCAAAAGTGTGCGAACAAGATGTTTTTCCCACCGAAGGTGCCTAGTGATCATGCCAGTAGTCTGTTTTTCTCGCTGAAGGTGTGTTAGTAGACTGTCTTTCCTACTGCATGCATCCAAATGGGGTTTTTTCTGCTAAAGGTGCTAATTGACCATGCCAACGTGCTTTTTTTCCCACTGAAGGAGTGCAAACGAGTTGTTTTTCCCACCAAACGTGCTTAGCAAACATAGCAATGGGCTATTTTGCCCATTGAAGGTGGCTAGCAACCTTACAACGTGCTACTCTTCCCACCAAAGGTGCCCAACATGCTGTGTTTCCAATCGAAAGTGCCTAGTGATCTTGCCAACGTGCTATCTTTCCCACTGAAGGTGCCCAACAGGCTATTTTCCCACCAAAGACACCTAGCGACCATTCCAACGGGCTTTTTTTCAAGCTGATGGTGTGCCAACGAGCTATATTCCCACCGAAGGTACCCAAAAGTTCTTTCTCCCATCAAAAGTGCCTGCCGACCGTACCAATGGGCTTCT
>JANIIA010483662.1:0-16074 GCA_027478495.1 Erythroxylum alaternifolium | reverse complement strand
AAAAATTTCAAACAAACAAACAATGAAATGAGACCATCTAGGTCTACTCACAGTACGCTCCAGATTAGCATTCGCTTCCTTTTTCTGGAACGTCTGACTGCCGCCTGACTGCGGACTTTTAACCTGCACAATCCATTAGTGCAATTCGTTGCACACACATTAATAATCTTGCACAATTGTAAGCATTTATTGATGCAAAATATGTACGATTCATGTTCATGACAATCCCGGTTTCAATCAGAAATTAACCCGAAAATTATTCGATCCACCCATTTAGGGTTTCATCCAATTTTTCCTAAAATTCTAAAAAAAATCAAAAATTGGTATGGAGAGGTAGAGGACTATTTTAGAAGTCCAACGCTTTGAGAACGGGGTCAATCGGAGGTCGGACGGCCAAGTTATGAGCAATTGAAGGTCGAAGGGTTCGGATGTCACAAAAATTACAAAACTGCCACTGATCAATCTCTGTCGCGACTGCCTCGCGGTCGCGAGGCGAGCGTAGAATGCGCACGCTCACGATCGTGAGCTGTCGCGTTAGCGACGAACGCGATACGCGCCTCGCACTCGCAAGCGCGGAGGCTCGAGAGGGGCGCGTAACGCAACTTCGTCGCGCTCGCGACGTCGTCGCGCTCGCAACCTCGCCTGGTTCTCCTCTCTTCTTTCACTACTATCCCTCATCCAAAACATATATACTTCAAAAATACATAACATCTTACACAGACCTCTAAAATTTACAAGTTTGATATCAATTGAAAGCTAACAGAAAGATCTACAATTTTCATGAAGGACTCACAACCAAATTCTACCTTTATAGAGGTCAAAATGCACTGCAAAGAGGTCTATCCTATCAATCATACCCCAAAGCAATAACACAACTTTCAAACATTATAACTTACTATTTTGTTACTCAAAAATTCCATGCTTTATAGCAATGGAAAGATCAAACATGCTCTACACTTCTCATGAAGTACTCAGAAGTAAATTCGACCTCTAACTAGGTCAAATTTGCAATCAAAATTTCTACCCTGTTACATTAACACCTAAACTATATCCAAACTTCATAAATTCATATCTTTCATTTCCCACATCCAAAAATTGCATATTATATATCATTGAAAAGATCTAACATTCCTATAAAACTTTCATTAAGGAAACTCACTCCAATTCAGATCATAACAATCCAGAATTGGTCTCATAACACTATATACACAAAATCTTCACTTATGAACAGTTTCACACAACAAAGTACCTTAATCTTCAAAACACATCCAAAATTCAACAACTCATAACTTTCAATCCTTATATCAAAAAAATTCATAATTTATGGAGATAGAAAGCTAACAAGAAAATATATCACTTTCATGAAGACCACTTTCACTAAATCTGTCTCATTTAACCCAGATAAATTCACAAAGTTTCAGATCACTAAAAATAAATTCTTTCTCGAGTTACTGTTCATTCTGTACATACACTACCACCTTCAAATCAAAATTAAGAACCCTTCAAGGCAAAATTGGACACCAATTCCTTCACAAGAATTGTAGCTACACTTCTCTAGTTTAATTCAAGCTAAATCTCATCTCAATTTCCTAACCATATAAAAAGTTATGGCAGAAACACTGAAACATGCACAAATCCAATTTCCAACTCTTCAACCTAACTCAACTTCTATCACTTCCATATTAATTCTACACCAATAAGCATCCAATCTAGGCAATATTTCAACCACAATCAACTCAAAACCTCACCTGAACATGTATCCACAAAAATGGCAGCACACACACACACTCAATTATTCATTAATTTCAATCCATCTAAAACATTTAAAATCACCTAAACTACATAACCTTTCATTTCTTAACTTCAAACTCATCCATCATCCATCTTCTAATACTTACATACCCAATTTAACCAAGACATAATCTCATGCAATTCATTCATATAACATCATAATTTATGCATTTAACTATAAATTAAGAGCATAAAAATGCAACACTTACCAATTAAGCTCTCACTTCTACAATCTTTCAATCTTCACAAATTTCTCTAACTTTCCTTCCCAACATACACGGCAATCATCATCTCTTGAGAGTAGAAGGTTTAGGTTGGTATTTTTAGTGAACCAAAGAAGAGAAGACAAGGTCAAGGTGTAGATGAGTGGAAAAGTGGAGAAGAAATAATCAAAATTCCAAAGAAGAACCAAGGGTGGAGAGCTACGGATGAGAGCAAATTCCCATTCAAATACCTATTCAACACTTTAATAAAAGAAGCAAAGAAGAAGTTACTAGTAAGAGTCATGGAAGACATGAGAAATGGGGTGATTTATTAATGAATAACCTAAGGTAGACATGTAGGCAAGTGACATGTGTCACTTGCCACGTGTCGCCCTCTCATTGGCTTTCTTTATTTCCTTCCAATTTCATTTCAATTTTTCTCCAATTTTCCAATGGCTCAATTTCAAAAATTCCTAATTTCATATGTCTAAGTTTTCAGTGCCATTGGACAGTCATTTTCACTACCGGGAAACCCCTATTCTGTCACTTGACAGTTTTCGGGTCCGGAAACGACTCCGAAAAATTCCTATAATTCTCTAAAAATCAGAAAACCCTAATGACCCTCTCCAACACAATTTTTACACACACAAAGCCTATTTTTCAAAATTCCCATTTATTCACCACTATACCGGGAAAATGTCATGAATGCATGTACAGATATTTTTCATGTGCAAAAGAAATCACTGTTCACGTGTATATGTATATTATATAACGCATGAGCATGAGATGTGTTTTCCTAATCTCTCCGATTGCTCTCCCGTGTACAAATTTCCATGATTCGACCCTTTGTATGGAAACGAGATGTTACATTTTTTGTAACAATTTAGCCAGGGTAAAGACCAGAATACAGAGAAAAGATAGGAGCAATTTTGGTGGGTGAGAAGTGAGGAAGACAGCAGGAACATTTTCTAGATTAGCTTAACTTAATCAAGATGCTAGGTGCCATCCTCTTCCAATGACATTTGTCTTAAGGCATTTAAGCCATGTATCCTCTTAATATGTTGTCATTAGTCCACTCCTTAAGCTACCATATGTCTCGTAATTATTAATCCAATTGTCACTTAATAATTTATCCATTTGTCAATTAGTTACTAGTCTATTTGTCACTTATTTATCCATGCCAAATATCACTCAATTATAAGCTTAATCATCCTAATTTTTCATGTATCAATTTATCTTACTACTTGGCATTTTTCCTAGTCCAAATGTACATATTAATTCATCACTCTCCCAATTAATAACAATTAATTCCAAGTTACTAATTGGAATCCAATCAAACTAAAATTCAAGACATAACAATTTACACCATGTTCATTTTAAATCTTTCATACCTCGGAATATGTCAATTGAGTGCATATGCTATCTTTGTAATGTGTACAAATTATAATTCATGTGTGTATGCTAATGATATGCACGTGAATGAAATCCTCTCAGTATTATATTTTCAATGATCTAGGGTTCTAACCCTAAGTTCCGAAAATCAGATATTACATACATCAAGATGAACTAAATAAATAAGAGAAAGTAGAAAAGAACTTGAAATGGCTTGATTAGAGTTGTTGGACAGTAGCTGCAAATGCTCCTCTTCCCTTCTCTCCTTTTTCTCTCTTCCTTATGCTCTTTCCTAAGGTGGCAAAATGGAGGCTCTATTAGATTAGGTCATTCTTTCATCTTTTATAACCCTAGGGCTTTTTAGGGTAAAGACTAGGCTTTACCCAGGCCCAAATGTTCCCCTTCAAAAGTTGAGTTCAAAAATAGTCCCCAAGTTTGTTATTATGCATGTCACTTTCATGGCCAAAATCTTAGCTATGATCATGCCACTAAGAACCAATATAGTGGCCTACACATGGATAGACGTTAGGATGCTTTCAATTTTAAGTTTTTAAGGGACTTTTTAGACCTTACAGACTCGAAAAACACCCTTGGGTTTCCCTAATTGAAAAAAACTATATAAAGCAAAGAGATCTAACCCTAAAAGAGAGCTTCACTTCTACCACTTTTGGAAAACCCTAAAGGAGAGAGAAAGAAAAGAGAAGAGAGAAGAGGAAGAGGAGAAGAAGCAGGTATTTTAATGCTGCTACCTTCCCAGATAAGTAGGTCTCTTGACATTACTACCTTCCAGATTATCCGATCCAAGTTCTTCTCCTTTCCATTTTCATTTTTTTTCATTCAATGTATAAGATCAAAATGGATTGTATAATGTTGGATTTTAGATTGCTGATGAAGTTCTAACTCTTCCTTCGAAATTTTACCTGATTTAATGTTATTATAGTCAATTTTGTGTTTCATCGATTGGATGTTATGATTAATTACATTACTTGCATATTTTGGCAATAAACCGAGAGGGTGAAGTGGATAAAAATGATTGGATTAGGTTAATAAGTGTTAGGCGATCTAGTAGACCACATGATTAATCATATCGATTATCGTTTAGAGAGAGATCCCATGTGACACCTAGTAGTTTAGTAAAGGGCTTAAGATCTAATTAGGGTTGTGGGTCTTTTGTTAATTGAGAGATTGCAATTTCTATAATTCAATTAAGGTTTATGATTTAGAGTTTAATGGTTATAACTTGATAGATAGTAACCAACTTTGCGATAGTCTATAACTGACACCCTATTAACACATAAATGGCTTGGTTAGTATTAATGATAGCGAAAATCCCCTCTCATAACTTGATAATTTCTCTTGATTGATTTCCATTGTGACTTTTTGTGTTGTCACCTTTAATTTCTTTTCGTGTTAAATTTTTGAATTAATTTCTTGAAATCAAATTCTTGTATTTATTTTATATTGCATCTTTATTTTCACTTTATTAAAATTTTTTCGAGTCTTAAATAACATAGGATTAGATTAGTTCGCCCTCCTCATGAGATCGACTCTTCACTTACTACAAATCACTACCCGTGCACATGTGATACTTAAAGGCTATAAATTGTAAGCTTGCAAATTAGACCAATAATTTTTTGACACCATTTTCGGGGAAGCGTAGAATTAGTTTAGTTCTTTTGAATTTAAGGCATTTTTACCTCTCTTATGTCCATACACTTGCATGAACATATGAGCTACGAGAAGCGTAAGTCAAATAGTTAAAGATTTGACACTTGATATCTCTTGTTTGGAACAAGTTATCTGAATAGCCAAATGCTAGAAAAAAGCAATTAAGGAACTAATGGTGGAAGAATGTAATCAAGAGTTCGATCAGGAAAAAAACCAAGGGCATCAGGTAAGAACTCTTATAGATTTAATAAGGTAGGTCTTTAATGTAGCAAGTCAAGGTATGGATAGGCCACCAGTTCAAGCTATCTCTTATGAAATTAAACCAGCCCTTTTAAAGATGTTATAAATGAATGTGCAATTTTATGGGCTGACAAATGACGACCCCAATGCATATAATATGAACTTCCTTAAAATATGTGATAGCTTCCTATATTATCAGATGTCGGACTACGTAGTTAGAATGAGGCTTTTCCTTTTTACTTTAAGGGATAGAGCAAAATCTTGGTATCACTCTCTTAAACCCTCCAACTCACTACATGGGAGCAATTAGTACGTACCTTTTTAAACAAATATTTTCCCCTTACCAAGACGACCAATATAATGAAGGAGATTACAAACTTCCAACAAGTTGATGGGGAATCGATTTATGAAGCGTGGGAGTGATACAAGGATTTGCAAAAAAGGTGCCCACATCACAATATACCAAAAGAGTTCCTCTTGCAAACATTCTACAATGGAGTGAATCCACCCACGGGAGGCACTATTGATGCACCTCAAAAAGGTCATTCACAAGGAAGATAGTGGACGAAGCAGAGGAGCTTCTAGAAGAAATGTCCAATAATAGTTCTCTATGGACAAATGAGCGAAGTAGACAACCTATAACCGTCTGAGAATAGAAGGGAGCTATGGTTATCGATCAAATGATCAAAATGCAAGCCAAAATGGACAGCTTGACTCGGTAGCTTAACAACAAGAAAGCATCATCTTTGGCTTTTGTTTAGGCCATTCAATAAAAATGCGAGTTGTGTGAGCAAATGGACCATAACATCATTGACTGTTTCCTTATGAAGGGTGATGGAGCATAACAAGTAAACTATATAGGAGATCAATATGGTCGAGAGGTGAAAACAACCCCTACTCTAACACGTACAACCCTGGGTAAAAGAATAACCCTAACTTTTCATGGTCTAACAATGCAAGAGGTCAATTTAGACCCCAAGGACCACCTGGTTTCTAACAGGAGAAACCAAACATAATGGACTCCAACGTGGACAAGATTGGAGGCATGAAGGAAGCTCATCAGAGGCTTGAAGGCAAGTTCGAAAAAGTCACAAAGAATCACGCCTCCTCAATACACAATTTGGAAGTCCAAGTAGGTTAACTAGCAATTAAATAACTAACAAAACAAAAATGACACTCAAAAATGGAGAAATTTGGAATTCAATATTTTCATAACTAAAGATCACTTTTTCCTATTTTGTCTCCCTCCTATTTTGTTGATTGAATTTTGCCTCACCTAAGATGTCCTAATGTATTAACTACCCTCTCTTAAGGTGTAATTAATTGTCCCTAACTAAATTAAACATAAATGATTAAGCAATCTCTCAATCTACAAAATCAACCTACCAATTCAATTAGTTATTAAATTATCCTATGGGTGATGAATTAATTAGCCAAGATCTCTCTTTCAACTAATCAATTAACTTGATGAATGTAGGTCTATAGAATGCCAATTTTCATTGTACAATCCTACATAAATTACCCAACTCAATCTCTCAATATATTACAAGGTATATATATATTCAATATTCATCACAAACATCTATCATTCAAATTAACAAAATAGGAGTTTAACAAGAAGTTCAAAAGTAATCTCTATAAATAAATTAGCCACTCATGATGTCTATAACATCCCCAATGATCAAATAATTCATCACATAAGTAATAGAAGAAAAAATGAAAGAAATCAAAATGAATCAAACTTCTCTTCTTCTTAGACCAAATCTGAAAAATCTAGTGTTGGTACGCTCTTTTCCCAATTGTGAATAAAAAACCTTGAATCTCTACCTCTCTCGAAGCTCTAAACCTATGTTTTTACTTATCTCACACGAAGCTCTCTCATCTATAGGAGTTTTTATTCTTATATAGTCATGAAAACCTAAAAGAATAAGTGAATCCCATGTGTATCCTCAGGTTAAACATCCCACAATCGTCGAAATTGGTATGAAACCCACGATCTTGGGTTCTTGCATTATAATTTCTCCTCTTCTCTTCTCCTCTCTTGGTCTCTAGCTCAATGAAAAAGGTTTCCACATTCAATCCTACATCAAAATAATTAATTCTTACCCTAAATCAATATAAAAAAAAGAACACAATAAAGATCAAACTAAACAAAAACATACAAAATAAGTCTTAAAACACAACAATAATAACCTATTATGTAAGAAACATATGTCCAATACCTTAAAAAAACACACACTAATGAACAACTATCAACTTCCCCATACTTAAATCTTTTTTTGTCTTCAAGCAAAATCAAATGCAACCAATCAATTCCATCACTTCATTTTCACAAAGATCAAAGCATGCAATCCCTCAAATTTCGACCAACTAATACGTTAAGCTACTACACATATCATGACTAATTTTCATTAGCGTACATAAGCAAACTCAACATATAGAACCGTCACTCAAAGATAAGTATAGATGTAAAGTGATTCTTCCTCACTATTTCGCTCATTTTTCTCAAGTGTTTGATGGTTATTGTTTTGCTCAAACTTGCTATAGGAAACTAAACTACCATAGGCTACCTAATACAGCAATTCTCCTCTACAATGATTACATACATAAATAGAGGACTTGCTTAGGGTTGTAATGTGGTAATGGTTAAGGTGAGTAATGAGTGGACAAAGTGATAACAAAACATAATTTTGAGATATACAAGTGTAAATACACTACTACTCTGCACTTATTGATGCTACTAAAATGTTCTTTAATTTTTCTTTTCAATTCTTTTTAACAACATGGAAGAGACAATGAACAACATAGCGAATAAATAAAATATGATTCAAGAGCAAAACTATCACTCAACTTATCTCAGAAAAATTTATAGCAAAAATCCCAACTGATGCATCACTTAATACTCTACTACGCTTGTGAATGGGTAGGTTAATAAGGTTTCAGGTTTTAAATTTTGGGGTATTTTCAAGAAACAAAATAGATAAGGCCCAATAGGGGTAGTAAGGGATAATAAAAAGTAGGTCATTTAAGCCAAGGGTTAATACAAAAAAGGGCCTTAATCATCTCTATTAATAAAAAGGTAATAACTTAAGGAAGCATCATCAAACAAAGAAATAAAATGCCTATAGATGGAGTCATATAGGCTCAATCCTCTCATTGGCTCAAATGAAAATTCATTATGCATCTCTACACTACCTCATTGCTCAAGTTTCAAAATATAAGTCAGCTTATGTAACCAACTACTTTTCATCACTCAACATGGTTCGCTCTCTACTCAAGTAGCCTAATCTGAGTTCAAGTATGTGTTCAATCTCATTCCAACTAACACGACAGAATCTCATGGTAAAACAAATCAAAATGATTCAAGTGTGGCTCCATTTCTTTACACAAAACAACATAATATGCCTGAAACATGCATCCTAATTAACAAAATGCAAACAGTAACTACAACAATACAATGGACAAAGCAAGTGGCACCTCCCTGCACTTAAAGAACACATTGTTCTCAATGTGACAAAGTAACCACAAAATAAGGTACAATGACATCTAACCAAACAAAATACATAATAAATAACAAAGAAATTAAAACAACGTAAAAAGTTTAGGGTAAGAAGGCTCATGGAGATTGTGGTGGCGACAGTGTTGGCGAAAGGACTTCAATATTATTCCTTTAGATGAACTTGAGGAATTTCTACTTCATATACTGCTACTCCTTGTGCACTTGTCTCATCTGGGTGCTGAGCTCATTAATTTGTAGCGTCATTTATTGATGGTTAGAAGCCATCTAATCAAGGATTTGCTAGAATCTATCGACCTCTACTGCTACAATTGGTTCTTCTTCCACTGCTTCTTTTTGTGGCTCCAAAGGTGCTGGAGATATGGATGGTCTATAAGTAGCTGTGTCCTTGCCCTTCCTATTCTTAACGACTGTAGGCGTTTGAGGATTTCGGAGCTCTATAGAATGGGACTCCAAATTTTAGAGTGTCTCAAATAAAGGACATAAAAAACATCATATCTAGTCATACGCACACTATCCAGATCAAGGTTGTAAAGTAATGCCAAAGTAGTGACAATGTATGACATGCCAAAATAAGAGCTCTTCTTATTAACACAACTCACAATAAACTAAAAAAATCGATATGGTGTATTTATCTTGATTTTTTGATCCATGCATTAAAGGAAAAAAAAGTTCCTTGGCTGAGCACTTATTACTTTCAATTTTGTTAAAAACCATTAAGCACATAAATTTATAAAGAAGTAAGTGCTCAGTGCTACGAATCAAAGTATTTGGTGCATTCCTAAAGTCAAAATTGGTTTCACCCCTTAGAATTTTCCAGTAATCATCCACATAAAATTCATCATGATCATCCAAAACTTTAGTGTTCAATAAATCAAAAAGTGCACGAATGATAGTATAATCAATTTTATAAACATTTCCATATATCCTAAACCAGAATGTATCCATTTTAGGATTGTAACGCATAGTGATAAATTTGACAGTCATCATTAGATATATTAGCACATCACAACAAATTAGCCTACTCTAACTAATATTCATAGCTAATCTTTCAAATTTTCACCTTAATCCTAGATTTTCTAATAGTTTAAAATTAAAGTATCTAGGAGGCATTAAATCTCTATCCTTAAAGTTCCAAAATTGCATACCTTTTTCTTCCGAATAAATTGGGAATAGGTCATGAAAAGCACCCTATTTGGTTTACGTTCTCCAGAGACTTAAAGGCGTAGTTCATTGGTTGGTTTTTGGGTAACTTACTTCTTTGGAGCCATTGGATGATAAAAATCTGCAAAAATAACAAAGAGGGAGATGAGCACGATTTTTAGAGAGAAAGAAAGAAAATCTTACTAAATCCTTGGATTCTTAAATGATTAATGTGAAATAAATGTAAAGGATTGAAGAATGATGGAAGAATTGAAGAAAATACTAAGATTTGAGTGTAGGATGAAGGTTTTGAGAAGTTTTGAGAGTGATTGTCATGATTTTGAGAGAGAGAGTGTGTGAAAAATTGAAGAATGAAGAAAGAAGAAAGAAGGGGAACTTTAAAAAATTTCAGATGGGGCTTCCTACGATCATGAGAATCTCTTTCATTCCCACGATCATAGGTTAACTCTCTAGTAACTTTCTGGAGAGCTTTCTCACGGTCTGGGAAACATTCTCATTCCCACGATCGTGGGTTAAGGCTCCAGAAATATTTTTTAGAACCTTCCCACGGACGTGGGAAACACACCATTTCCCAGGGTCTTGGGTTACTCTAATTTTTCCAACTTCTTAACCCTCTCCCAAGCTTAATATGCATTCTCAACATTCACATAACCTGCAAACACATAAAAATCACACAACCAATAACAAATTTGAAAGAAAACAAGCTAAAACTTAAACAAAATCCAAATCAACACCAAGCAAACTCAATCAAACATAATCACAATCAAATAAATAAGCAAACAAGTAAACGAAGACAATTAAGATAAAGATAAACATTCTAAGTTAAGGTCATTAGCTTGACCATACCGCATGCATTTATGAAAAAGTGGAAGAAAGGAAAGAGATAACTTCCCTTTCTTATGAATATGTCCCTCCATAATATGGCTTGCATCTATGTCTATTGACCTTGAATTCTTCACCCTTATCATTTTCCAACTCCAAAGCTCCAAGGGGAAACACTTGACGAATCTTGAAGGATCCACTCTATCTTGACTTGAGCTTTTTGAGAAATAACTAAAGTCTTAAATTGAATAAGGGCACCAACTCTCCACTCTTAAACTCCTTCTTTTTGATTTGAGCTTCATGCCATTTTTTTGCGCTTTCTTTGTTCAACTTGGCATTTTCATAAGCTTTAAATCTCAACTCGTCTAATTCATCAAGTTGTAACAACCTCTTCTCACCTGCTAGCCTCCATTCGATATTTAACTTCCTAACTGCCCAATAGGCCCGATGCTCCAACTCCAATGGTAAATGGCAAGCCTTGCCATACACAAGTCGATATGGTGAAGTACCTAATGGTGTTTTGAAAGTGGTCTTGTAAGCCCATAAGGTATCATTTAGCTTTAAAGCCTAATCCTTTCTTGATGTGCTCACTACCTTCTCTAAAATTTTCTTCAACTCTCTATTCACTACTTCCTCTTGGCCACTAGTTTGGGGGTGGTAAGGGATTGCCACTCTATGATAGGCATTGTATCTTCTCCGAAGAGCCTCATTTGGTTTATTGCAAAAATGGCTCCCTCTATCACTTATAATCACTCTGGGCACCCCAAATCTAGTAAAAATTTTCTTTATGAACTTTCGAATCACCTTTCCATCATTAGTTAGAGTAGCTACCACCTCAACCCCTTGGAACCATAATCAACCCTAACCAATATGTAAGTGTTACCTGAGGAGGATGGGAATGGTCCCATGAAGTCCAAGCCCCACATATGGAATATGTCCACCTCCATTATGTTTTCAATCGGCATCTCATTCCTCTTTGATATGTCACCCACTCTTTGACATCTATCGCACTTTAACATAAAATCTCGAGTATCCTTGAACAAGGTTAGCGAATAGAATCCACACTCCAAGATCTAAGCCGTAATCTTGTTAGCTTCACAATGCCCTGCATAAAGTGAGCTATGACATTGCATCAAAATTTTGGTCATTTCATCTTTAGGGACATACTTGCGAATCATACTGTCAGCACATATCTTACAAAGTACAAGTTCATCCCAAATATAATGAAAACATTGAAATAGAAAACACTTCCTTTATTGATATGAAAAATCAGAAGGAAGAATACCACTTGAAAGATAGTTTGCATTATCTACAAACCAAGGATGAAAAGGATTATCTACCATCATTAAAGCTTCATCAGGAAAGCTCTCCTCGATTTTCGCTTCTTCTTTATGATGTCCTCCTTCAAGTCATGATAGGTGGTCTACTACAACATATTTTGCTCCCTTCTTGTCTTTAATCTCAATGTTGAAATCTTGGAGTAGAAGCACCCATCAGATGAGCCTAGCCTTGACATCCTTCTTAGCAAAGAGGTAATGTAATGATGCATTGTCTATAAAAACAATAACTTGTGAGCATGAAAGATAAGAACGAAATTTCTCATAAGTAAATACCATCGCAAGCAATTCCTTCTCAGCAGTTGTGTAATTTAGTTGTGCTTTTGTCAAAGTCTTACTTGCATAATAGATAGTATGCAACCTCTTCTCCTTCCGTTGGCTAAGTACACAACTAACATCATGGTCACTTACATCACACATAATCTCAAAGGGAAAAGACCAATCTGAAGATGTCAAAATTGGTGCTATTGTGAGTGCCTTCTTCAACCTGTTAAAAGAATCCTCTTCATCAAAAACAAAACGCACATCTTTAACTAATAAATGAGTTAAGGGTCTAGCAATAAGAGAAAAATCCTTGATAAACCATCTGTAGAACCCTGAATGACCCAGGAAAGCTCGGATACCCTTGATGTTGATAGGAGGTGCTAGCTTTTCAATCACTTCAGTCTTAATGCGATCCATTCCAATCCCTTTGCATGAGATCCTATGGCTTAATACAATTCCCTCTTAGACCATGAAATGACATTTATCCCAGTTTAAAACTAGATAAGACTCCTCACATCTCTGAAGCACTTTATCTAAATAAATAAACAATGATTAAAAGAATCTCCAAAGACAGAGAAGCCATCTATAAATACCTCCATAAAATTTTCATTCATGTTTGCAAATATGGCCATCATGCATCTTTGGAATACGGCAGGTGCATTGCATGAACTAAAAGACTACCTTCGATAAGTGAAAGTCCCATAAGGACAGGTGAACGTGGTCTTCTCTTGGTCATCGGGGTATATAAACACTTGATTTTACCCTAAATATCCATCAAGAAAACATTAAAAAGAATGACCAGCCACCCTCTCAATCATTTGTTTTGCAAAAGGTAAAGGGAAATGATCTTTCTTGGTGGCCAAATTTAGCTTCCTATAGTCAAAACACACTCGCCAACCTGTGATGGTCCTAGTAGAAATCTTTTCACCTTTTTTATTCTCTATCATTGTCATGCCACCCTTCTTCGGCACACATTGTACTGGACTCACCCATTCACTATCTAAAATAAGGTAAATAATCCCCGCATCCAACAATTTCACTACCTCCTTCTTCATAACTTCTTGCATGTTTAGATTTAACCTTCTCTGTCCTTCTCTTACAGTTTTACATCCTTCTTCTAGGTTAATCCTATGCATCACCACATTGGAGCTAATCCCCTATTATCAAAAATTTGCCACCCCATTGCTCTCATCCTTTTCCTAATGGTCTCCACCACTTTCTCTTCTTACTCACAATCTAATTGGTTGGAGATAATTCTTACCTAAAAAGGTGTATCTCAAATGGGCATGTAAGGGTTTAAGCTCTAAAATGGGGGCTTAATAATTAAAGGTAGTGTGGGTGTTTCTGTTCTCTCCAGCTTCTTTTGATCAACTTCCTCAACTAATTCCTCTTCTTTCACACTTTCATCCCTATACAATTCATTAATTTTATCAACTTCCTCTTCAACCTCCTTCATACACTCATCCACAACATCAATTTTCATATACACATTACCATCCATCGGTTTCTTTAAAGATTTTGACATATTAAATTAAACCTACTCATCACCAATTCTCAATATAAGTTTCCCTTCATACACATCAACTAATTCCCTACCAGTATTCATAAAAGGCCTACCCAAACTAAGTGGACAATTTCTATCAGCCTCAAAATCCAACACAACAAAATCAACAGGAATAATAAATTTGTCCACTTTTACCAATACACCTTCTACAACTCCAAATGGCCTCTTGATAGATAAATCCGCAAGTTGAATTAGCATGGATGTTTGCTTGACCTCTCCTAGTCCCAATTTCCTGAAAACAGAAAAAGGCCTCAAGTTAATGGTTGCACCTAAATCACATAAGCATTTAGAAAATTCAAAATCACTAGCAACACATGGAATATTAAAACTCCCTGGATCTTATAGTTTTGAAGGCATTTGGTTTGATATGATCAAACTACAATTTTTTGTCAAGGTTACCATTTGATTGTCCACCCAAGTGCGTTTGTGTGTAAGTATATCCTTAAGAAACTTTACGTACTTGAGCATGCACTCCAAAGCTTCCACCAATGACAAGTTAATCTGTACCTTCTTCAGTTTCTCCAAAAACTTGGAAAACGAAGTGTCCACCTGATGTTATTTCACCTTTGTGGATAAGGAAGTTTAGGCTTGTAAGGTTGTGGTGGTACATAAAGCCTTTCGTCTTCTTTCTCTTCTTTAATCTCCTTGCCTTTTCTTTTTTCTTGGCTATCCTTTTGCACACTTGGTTCCTCCATCTGCTTACCGCTTCGAAGTGTAATAGCCTTGAGTTGCTCCCTTAGGTTGACCTTAGTATTGCTCGGTAGACTACCTACACTTCTAGAAGAGAAAGCATTAGCAAGTTGACCTATCTGAACCTCTAAGTTGTGGATGGATGAGGCATGGTTCTTCACAATCTGATCAAACTTTGCCTCTATCCTCTTTTGAGTTTCTTCCTAGCTAGCAAATATCCTCTTTTGGTTCTCTTTTTGAGTTGCCAGTTTGGATGCCAAAATATCCATCAACTTGTCTAATTTGCTCTTCATCAGTCCAGGAGGTCCTTACGGTCTTGCTTGACCACCTTTATTGTTAGTATTATAAGAAAAATTTGGGTTGTTTTTCCACCCTAGAGTATAAATGTTTGAGTAAGGATTATTACCTCTTTGTGGTTGGCCCAAGTAATTTACTCATTCTGTACCACTAGCTTCCAACAAGAAACATTTAACTGAGCCATAGTTGTTTTGCCCACATAGCTCATACTGTACTTGCATAGCTTTAGCCATAGATGAAGATGCTCCTTGTATGTTGCTCAACTATTGGTAAGGGTTGTGATGTGTGCCTAAAAAGTTGTAACATAATCAATCGGAATCATACCTTTTTGCTAATTTTGCCCCTTTCTACTCCTCTCACTTGACCACATACAACTATTGCTTGCCAATTCTTCCGGAAGGTTATGAGTTGCATCAATAGTCTTCCTCATCAAAGAACCTCCAACAGCTGCATCTATGGTTCCTCTCATAGTCTGATTTACACTATTGTAAAATGTCTACAACTGGAACTACCTCGGAAGATTATAGTGGGGACAGCTTCTTTGTAATTCTTTAAATCTCCCTCAGGCTTCATATAAAGACTCCCCATCACTCTGTTGAAAGTTTGTGATCTCTTTTATGATCCTTATCATCTTGGTCAATAGAAAATATTTTGCGAGGAATGCTTGGGCTAGCTACTTGACAGCACGTGTCAAGTGCACTGCAAAATTTACTTGACTCTGCACACTAAAATTTGTAGTTGTGGTAAGTCAAGACCGAATCCACAGGGAATGTTCGGTTAATTTTCGTAATGAAATTAATTGATGTAAGGAAAGAAAATGGGGGGTTTTTTGGGCTTTCAAATGATTTAGAAAATTAAAGTAAAAGTAAACTGCCGAAAATAAATTAAAACAATTAATCAAAAATGCAAAAAGTGTTAACTCTAAGTAAAGTCCGATTCTAGGATCAATCTCGGCCTAATCACAATCAAGCATATTCCTTCATTCTAAAGTCTTTACAATTCTTTTCAAACTATTGATCTGAGACTAATAGAACGCTCTACAAATCTTGGTTTTCCCTTAGGTTGAATTTAATCAAGAAACGATCATCAATTAAACCTAACTACCGAATAATCTAGGATACGATC
>JANIIA010483615.1:0-16080 GCA_027478495.1 Erythroxylum alaternifolium | reverse complement strand
TAATAATTAATATATTGTGCTTTGCATATTGTTTAATATATTTTAAATAATATTTATATGCATAAATAATTTTTATTTCAAAATAAAATATAGTTAAAATTAAAAGTGCTTTTTATTTTTATGTTATCAAAGAGTCTATTGTATGAAGCTCTTTCAAAAAAGCTTTTTTAAATGATAGCCAAACAGTCAACTAGCTTCTTAGAAAAGCTCTTCTCAAAAAAGTTCTATTAACAAAAGCTCTACTGACAAAAACTTTACTGATATAAGCTCATCCAAATAGGCACTAAGTTGTTAGATTTTAGTGATTAAACGATGTCATTTTATTAATAAGAATTTTTAATGTTAACCAATGCTAACGTGTAATAATTATAAAAGTTTCTAAACATGTAAACAAATATAGCTAGAATTGAAAAAAATTCTAGCTATTGAAAATGAATAATAATTTTTTTTTGATATAACTAAGTAAAAAATGTCATTTTATTTTTTAAAATTTTACATAAAGTGAACTATTTTAACTAGTTATATCAAAACAGTATTATTTCAATGATAGTGATAGAACTTATCAAATTTTTTATATCGAATTTCAAGTTGATCCTTTAAATTTGAAACTTGATTAACTTAAATTGAATTTGTTATTTTAAATATGAAGTAAATTTATTGTGACTTTATATTACTACGTCTTTATGACAAAAGCTCATATAATTTTTTGATTCAACTATGATTTCTTTTTTCCACATTTTATAAATAAAAAAATTTTATTTGATTTAACTGTTATGAATAATGTGAAAGATTATTTAAACTATTTCTTATAATAAAAAAAGTTTTATCTCATAAGATACTGTGAAGAGTTTTGAATAGACTTGACCCAACAATTTTATAAGTTGAATTAGAAAATATGAGGAGTACAAGCAGAGTTGCGAATATCGTACCGGATTCAGTATCGGATTGAATTTTGGTACGGTACTGTATCGGTACCCGTCAATACTGGGTACCATTTTGGGTAATTTTTATATTTATAGTCCTTGAAATTTTTAAAATTTGCAAAATAGTCCACTGATATATTGTACAGCTTATACTGTATACTTTACAAGTTTACATAAACCATGTTTTCAAAAATCATAATAATAAATAATAATCACAATTAATAATTTAATATGAAATGACAATAATTTTTAAATATTTCACATATAAATAATAACCATAATTAATAAGAAAAAGACAATCATTATAATACAAATATAAAAATAAGAATAATACAAGGTATTTAAAATATGACAATAGTACAATTTCATCATTTAATAAATAATTACATCAAAACATCTAATAAAAGAACAATAATTATCCTTAACTATTACAATTTTATCATGACGAGGAAACAATGAAGTTGAAGTTAAACCTAAAACAAAAACATTTACAATTACATCACATATATAGAATTTAACATAAATTGATAAACATCAAATATAAGTAAAATTAAAAAAAGAGGAAAAATAACCTGCAACAAAATTCAATCGTCAACGGAAGGATACCCACTATAACTACATTGATCCAGTTATCATTTGGTACAAAATCTTCATCATTGAGATGAGCTTCATCATCATTATCATTTAAATTTAATGCACCAAATGACATGTCAATGCTTTCCCATCCAAGATTATCTTCTAAGTCATTGACATCTACCAAATTCAGCTCTTCAGAAATCCAATCCATCAAAACATCGATGTTATCAGTGAAAATTGGATCAATTGAACTACTTATACTATTAAGACTTCTAGTAAACAATAAAATTTAATTATCAGAAATTATATCGAAAATAATAATGATAATAACATATCTTTCCCGACAATTTCCAACAATTCCCAACAATTTATATTTCCAACAATCACAACACATTCATATAGCAATTTCCATTTCCAACAATTTCCAACAATTCTCATTTCTAACAATCACAAAACATTCATAAAATAATTTCCAATTCCAACAATTTCCAACAATCATAAAACATTCATATAAAAATTTCCAATTCCCAATAATTCTCATTTCCAATAATTACACAACATTCATATAAAAATTTCTATTTCCAAAAATTCCCAACAATTCTCATTTCCAATAATCACAAAACATTCATAAAATAATTTCCAATTCCAACAATTCCCATATCTAACAATCAAAAAACATTCATAAAACAAATTCCAATTCCAGCAATTCTCATTTCCAACAATTACAAAACATTTATCAAACAATTTCCAATTTCAACAATTCCCAACAATTCTCATTTCCAATAATCACAAAACATTTATAAAACAATTTCCAATTCCAACAATTCCCAACAATTCCCATTTCCAACAATCACAAAACATTCATAAAACAAATTCCAATTCCAACAATTCTCGTTTCCAACAATCACATCGTAAAACAAATTCCAATTCCAACAATTCTCGTTTCTAACAATCAGAAAACATTCATATAACAATTTCAATTTCCAACAATTTCCAACAATTCTCGTTTCTAACAATCAGAAAACATTCATAAAATAATTTCCAATTTCAACAATTCCCAACAATTCTCATTTCCAACAATCACAAAACATTCATAAAACAAATTCCAATTCCAACAATTCCCAACAATCACAAAACATTCATAAAACAAATTTCAATTCCAACAATTCTCATTTCCAACAATCACAAAACATTCTTAAAACAATTTCCAATTCCAACAATTCCCAACAATTCTCATTTCCAACAATCACAAAACATTCATAAAATAATTTCCAATTCCAACAATTCCCAACAATTCCCATTTCCAGCATTTACAAAACATTCATAAAACAAATTCCAATTCCAACAATTCCCAACAATTCTCATTTCCAACAATCACAAAACATTCATTTAACAATTTCCATTTCCAGCAATTCCTAACAATTCTCATTTCCAACAATCACAATAAAGTGGGATATAATTTAATTCATAGAAAATTATAAGAAATTAATTCAAAATTAATAATGATAATAACGTACCTTTTCCGAAGCTTTAAATTGTATCGAATAAAAACCAAGACATTCAACCTTTTATGTTCCAATCTATTCCTTTTTTTGGAGTGGATAAATTCAAATGTGTTCCAGTTTCTTTCACAGCCTGTTGCACTCACACATTGACTTAAAATTTGAATTACAAACTTTTCAATTTTGGAACACTATTTCTGAATTGATCCCATCAAGAAACTGTAAGTTATAAGATAACAAAAGTATCGTTATAAATAAAATAAAGTGATAATTAAATTTCAACAAATAAGAAAAAGGAAATAACTAATACCTGGAGAAAGTTTTCCTTTTTGTCGAATCGTAATTGGCATTCAAAAATCCCCATAAGACATCTTATAAAGCTTCATTTGTGAGCTTAATAGATCTTGCATCAGGTTAATATTAACAATTGTTGTAATTGTTAAAAGCATTCCTCGGTTAACTTCAGCTTGCTTAATAAGATCCAGTCTAAAATAAATACCAGGCCGGGCAGGCCTGTGGCCCGCACAGGCCTACCATGGTTGGCCCGAAGTCCCACCAAACCCGGACCAAAAATGGACCAGGCCGGGTCGGGTCGGAATTGACATCCCTACTCTCATTAATGATTGAAAGATATGGTATGTACAAAGAAGGCCTGCGTTTCAGAAAAGCCTTGATTGCTTTCGTCGCTCTATCTAAGGCATAAAAAATATAACCCATTGTTGGCTTTTCTTCACTATCAGCCAACTGAAGCACCCTCACCAAAGGCTAACAAACTCGGATAGCAAATTGACACTGAAACCAAAATTCTTTATCTTCTAGTATAATATTACAAACCTCTACTCCAGCATTAGATCTAGCATGCTGAGATGCAATCCACTTATCACTTGTAAACATTTGTCTTAACTCTTTCTTCAGTGAAAAAAAAGACTGAAGTGATAAGAAATTTGTTGCAAATCTTGTCACAGCAGGGCGACACAAATTCCTACCATTGGTAAATTCCTTTCTCATCAAATTCAACACCCATGCACGATTATAAATGAACTTTGTCACCTTTTTAGCTTTCTACATAGTCTCATCAATAATAAGAAAATACCTAAGATCTCCTATATTCTCCAACATTAGGTCAATGTAATGTGTAACACAAGGAGTCCAAAAAAAGAGAATTATAAGTACTCTGCAACCTTTTTTCTGCTGCTTTATAAGCGGAGTCATTGTCAGTAATAAACTGAGCAATATTTTCTGGCCCTACTTCATTCATAACTTCATCGAATATCCTAAACAAAGTCTCAGTATTTCTAATAAGACCATATGCCTCAATAGATTTAAAAAAAATAGAGCTATTTGTAGAATCAACCAAAAAATTAATAATAGGCTCTTGTCTCCTATTTCTCCAACCATCACACATGAATGAACATTCATAAGTACCCCAATTCACTCTTCTTTCAGCTAAATAACTTCTAATTTCGGAAACAGAACAACTCAAAAGTTTACCTCTTAAGTCATCAACTAAAGGACCTTTGTATCCCGAACTATAAGAGGCTATTGCATCTATCATAGTTTGATAATAATAAGACTGAGAAGCATTGAATGACGAACTTATATCATACCACGATCTAGCTACTGCCATATCAACATTGTGAGTCACATCTCTTGATTGCATTACACTACGAATTGAAGGTTAAGCTTCAGGAGTTGTTCGTGGTGCAAAGAAACTAGCCACCTGTCTTCTTCTCTTCCTCACATCAGGTTCAGATACTTCTTCTTGAGCTTGAGATGGAACACTACTAGTACCAGTACCACCACTACCACTACCACTACCACTACCACCTTCAACATTTCCATAATCACCACGGAAACTAGAAAACGAACTTCCACTACCAATTTCAAAATTTAACCTTTCCCTTCTATCTCTCTCGTTTTGATATCCATCAAGCAATGTTTTCATTCGTCACTTCATATTATGACTTACTTTTTTACAGAGTTCTACATCTCCTTTAACTTCAGCTAAATGCTTCTTTAATCGGATGATTCCTCCACCTTTTAAATGCTTGTTACAAAACAAGCAAATTGTATGATTCTTCATACCTAGGACTAATGCAGCATGAGCCTAAGACGGATCATTATATCTTCCTGAAGTAGTTTGACCAGGAGTAGTTGAACTTCCTTCCATTTATCTGTAACAAAAATATAAAGATGTTAGTTTTGTAAGAAATTAATCTTTTAGTAATTTTATCAACAAAATTAGCAATGATATGTAAATAACCTCCCAAACCATTACCACATAGTTTTTTTTTACTAATTGTCTTCTTACAATAATCAAGATGAATCAAGAAGATTAGGGATAATAAAATATTCTAATGTAAATTTAGATAAGATTATTAGAATTAAATTAAAATTTAAAAACTAGTATACACCTTAAACATTGCAATTAATTATGACTTCTTAAACAAATAATAAAAAATTAATTTAATCTAAAATTTAATAAATCAAACTTTAGATATATCTAAAGTAGTCAATTCTAAATTTCTAATTATTGTCCTTCTTCTATATGAATATGATGTCATTTGAGCTATTTCAATTTAGGTTCTTTTTTGTGTATGTTTAGACAAATTTTCTTTTCTTCAAGTAATATTATCTTTTCTTCAAGTAATGGCAATGTAATTGCACTTACAGTATAACATGAATACATCTTCTTATGAATATGATGCCATTTAGCAAAGCATGAAAGAATCTTCTTAATTTTCTATTTTTATTTTCAATTCTATTTTTATTTTCAAATTTAGTGAACAAAATTTGTTTCTTTCAAAAATTCAATGCGAACCAAATCAACTAATAAACCATTACAATTAACCACAATACATTGCAGTATACGACTTTAAAGTTTCATGAACCAAACAACCAAACATTTGGCTCTCCCATTTTCATTACCAAATACCAACTAACCAAACCAATACCAACCACAAATTTCATGTTTTCATTACCAAAATCATAATCCAACCGAACCAATAACCAACCACAAATTTCACATTTCTGTTACCATTTACCAACTTCAAATCCGTCTCCAACACAAATAATTTACCAACTTCAAACCGTCTCCAACTCCAACACAAACAACTTCAAATCCCTCACAATCTCATCAATTTCATTCCTCACAGTCACAACACAAAGTCACAAACAATTAACAGAAATATTCTAACATAAATTGGAAAAAAAGCACATCCAACAAACAGAAAATTACAATAGATTCGGTGACGGTTCAGGTTCAGATCTAGGTATTATTCCCAGATTTGTCGGATGTGGTGTAGTGCCTGGGTGTTGGTGATCGTTGGAGATGGTGGTTGGTGGCGACAGGCGGAGGTGGTGACCCACGAGAGGTGGAGGCGTGGAGCTGGCGACCCGCGAGAGGCGGAGCTAGCCAGGTGGCGACCCTTGATAGGTGGAGGCGTGGAGCTGGCGAGGTGGCGACCACCAGAGAGCACCACAAACCACCGAGAGTAGAGGAGAGGATGACGAAAACAGAGAGAGGAGAGGATGAGTCGATGGAGAAGAGAGAGAGAAAACGAAAAATGAAAGCCAGAGAAGATAGAACAAAAGACGCATCGAGAGGGGGGTAGTATTAGACAATTTTTCTTTTTTTGCATATCAGTCCTCAATTTTTGAGGATTCACGGTACCGACCGGTAGGCCGGTACCACTCCACCTAGTATTGTTCCGTTTTTAGGCCAGTACGGTACCATCCAGTCGGTACGGAATGGTACCCATTACTCTGGCTTGAGCTCGAAATTTTTGAAAAAAACCAAAAAAGCCTAGTATCCTACACGAACTTCTTAAAATATGATGAAACCAAAATATTGAATTTCATACCACACCGGATGGTACCGATCAATACGTACCTTTCAAATTTACCGAGACAGATCTCAACACTTGTTGAGCCTCTCGCAAAGCGCATACATTGAGTGTGTACTGCAAAGCTGAGTGTAAACCTTTTGTAGCACCTATATCTCATGGAGAGAGATTATCTTTGGCACAATGTCCAAAGAATGAGGTTGAGAGAGAGGCTATGAGGAATGTTCCGTACTCTAGTACTGTTGGTAGCCTGATGTATGTCCAGGTGTGCACTAGACCGAACATTGCATATGTTATTGAACTGCTAGGTCGATATCTGGCTAACCCAGGTGTAGGCCATTGGAATGCAGTCAAGCGGGTGTTGAGATACCTAAAGGGTACCAAGGATTATACTTTGACATATAGGAAAGTCAATGAATTTAACCTCACAGGGTATATGGACTCAGATTTTACTATGTGTGCAGATGATCGCAAGTCCAATTCAGGATACATTTTGATGTTAGCAGATGGTGCGGTATCATGGAAGAGTGTCAAGTAGACACTAGTTACTTCCTCGACCATGCATGTAGAGTTTGTTGCATGTTATGGGGCTGCTACATAGGCAGTTTGGCTTAGAAACTTGATTTCTGAGTTATCTGTGGTGGATTCTATTGCTAGACCTATACGGTTGTACTGTGATAATCTTGCTGTAGTGTTGTTTAGTAACAACAACAAGAGTATCACGGGGTCTAAGCATTTAGAGGTCAAGTATTTGACCATAAAGGAGTTGATCCAGAAGGGCGACGTTGAAGTGGAACACATCAGGACTGAGGATATATTAGCTGATCCGCTGACTAAAGGACTTTGCCCACTAGTGTTTGCTACACATGTATCCAGTATGGGCGTGTTAAAGTCCTTAGACAACAGTAGTTAGGGATAGCTGTATTTTGCTCCTTAAATGATTGTACATTTTGTTGTATTATCACATTATGATTTTTGTTAATAAAAATGATCATATTTTTCCTCAATAATAGCTATTTTGCGTGTATTGATCTTAAGCATTTTAAAGGTCATTGGGCATTTATAAAGATTGACCTTGAGCCTATGTTATTAAACATAAAGTTTATATAGATATCCATAAAGTTTTATATGAAATAGGTGGATATAAGTTTTTAATCCCATAAAGGTTCTTGATAGGTTGCATTTCATGCATGGTTTATAGGATAGTTTGCATTCATTTTGCATGTATTTATTTATTATTTGTGTGTTTTTCTGTGCTTTATGTTTGTTACGTATGCAGGAGACCAAAGTGGGGATTGAACTCGTAATGCAGGAGATTTGGACTGTTTTGGAGAAGTTACGTGATAGAAACAGATACGACATGCCCATGTCGTATCGGGCAAGAACTGGGCCGAATTTATTGACAAGTTTTTAAGCCCAATCGTCATCTATTTTAGGCTAGATCTTTGTTGGAGACGTCGGACACCAGCTGGGAAGCCATAATGAAGGATCCAAGTTGAAGACTAACTAGGAAACTTCTACTAATTTTGGCTAGGGTTACGAATTTGAGGTTATAAATTCCTTATGGTATAAGGAAATTAGACGACCTGTTTACAACTTTTGCTTCTCACTTTTGAACGTCCTCTCGTCCTTCCTCTGTTTTTCAGTAGTTAGTAGCCAGCCACCATCGTGATTGTAGTTTTCATGTTATTTTCTTGTGTTCTTAGGTTAGCTATGAACAACTAAACCTTTTTCTAGTCAGGGGGCTTGGATATTCAGCCATGGATGATTTGTGAGACTATGTTTTTATTTGTTTAGTCAATTTAGATATTTATTTAATTCCCGTGCTTGAACTAGATTTATTATTTCTTAATTTATTGTGTAATGTCACGAGTTATGTGATTGATTAAGTGATAAATTGCTGAATAGAATAGTATTGTCGTGGATATTATTCTATCAAAGTAGTGAATTGGTTTTATCTTGCGAATGATGTATGTTGGTGGTAAAATCGATGGAATTAAATAATCTGACTAAACAAATTACGACATTTTCGAATTTATTGGTTAGGACAAGGGTCTTTTTCGTTCTTAATGCAACTAGAGATTAATCTTCTCAGGGCGTTTCCTGTAGTTACCGAAAAAGTAAGAAAAGATTGGTCAATGAGTGCGTCACCTTTGGCTATAACTTTGTTTATCTGAATTGTCTAATTTATCTTATGCTGTCAATGATCAAATTTCCAGGCTGAATTGAAGAGTATCTTGGCTAGGTTTTCACCCATTGCGTTTTAATCTCATTTTATTTTTTTATTTGTTGTCCAGATCTGTTTTGTGCCAATACAACATGCTCACGTCGTATATGTCGCTATAGCTCTTCTTTAAATTTCTGCATTGCTTTTATTTTTATTTACGTCTCCCGCAATATCAATTCTTCAATCTGTTATTTTCTAATCATTTGAGTACCTCTGCACTAATTCCCTGTGGATTTGACCCGATTCAACACTAGCTACCTAGTTTTTGGAGAGTTAGAAATATATTTTTATTTTTGGTAGTTTGACAACCTATCAAATTTTGGCGCCGTTGCCAGGGAATTGTGTGTAAAGAGTTATTTAATTGTGTTTCTAACTTCTTTTCTAGTATTTTGTATGCAGCCTTCCTCTTCTGCAGGTGAACTTCTGTTTGATCCTGAGATAGAGAAAGCTGCTAAAAGACTAAGGAAGGAAGCTAGATTGCATAGGCAATAACCCACCACAAGTCCTGCGCCACCACTAGAACAAGAGCAAATCGCTCTATCTTCATCTAGGCCAGATTTCGATTCAAAACTAGACATGGCAGAGGCACATCCTGAGACACTGCGAGAGATGCTCCCACCACCTATGAATACCCAACCCCTGTGCATTTAGTATCCGACTGGGGATGATGGGTTCGAGTTAAAATCTGCACTTATTCAGTTGCTGCCAAAATTCCATAGGTTATAGACTGAAGACCCGAATCGACATTTGAAGGAATTTCATGTGATCTGTACTGGGTTTAAACCACGAGGAGTTACAGAAAATTAGATCAAGCTTTGTGCATTTCCATTTTCTCTTGAGGGTGCTGTGAAAGAATGGTTATTTTATTTACCTCCTGGTTCAGTTAATACGTAGGTTGACGTGGCAAATTTATTTTTAGAGAGATTTTTCCCTACATCTAGAGCTGCGAATTTGAGGAGAGAAATCTATAGTGTGAAGCAACATGATTTTGAATCATTGTATGAGTACTGGGAAAGATTTAAGAAGATGTATGCGAGTTGCCTACAACATGGTATTACTGAACAACTCCTTATTCAGTATTTTTATGAGGGATTGATAAAAGATGAGAGAAGAGTCATTGATGCTGCGAGTGGAGGGCGTTAATGAACAAAACCCCTCAAGCTGCACGAGAGTTGATATTAGCCATGGCTGCAAATTCGCAGCAGTTTAGCACGCGCACTAATACTACCACGCGAGGAGTACATGAAGTAAGGTCTTCTAGTCTTGAATCTAAACTGGAAAGACTAACTAATTTGTTGGAAAAGAAATTTATTGGTAATACTAGCACTGTGCAACACGTCCATAAACTTTCTTCAACATGTGGACTTTGTTTTTCTTAAGAGCACCCAACCGATGCATGCCCCACCTTGCAAGAGGATGAAATAGTAAATTTTATGGGTAATTATGGCAACCAAAATTGGAAATATGATCCTTTTTCGAACACATATAATTCGGGTTGGCGTGATCACCCTAATCTGAGGTGTGGGAATGGAAATAACCAGTAAGGGTAGCACAATCCACCTCGACAGTACCAGCAACAATCAAGGCCATGTAACGATGATGATTTAAAGATGTTGCTAACAAAATTTATTGAGAAAAATGATAGCAGGATTGGAGCTCTTGAGACACGCATAGATTAACTAGCCTTCGCGATGATAAAGATGAAAAGTTAGGGTAGGTTAACCTCCCAACTAGAGGTAAATCCAGGGCATAATGTCAGTGCTATCACACTTCAAAGTGGGAAGGAATTGGAGGCACCAGACCCAAAATAGACAATACAATATGATCATGTCGTATTGACAGAAACAGAAAAAGCAGCCCTAAGCATCGAGATCGTGTGGCCTAATCCTGAGAAACCACTTTTCCCTTATAGATTGGTAAAGAGAAAGAAGACCACTGATGATATGGAGGTGTTTGAGACTTTGAAGATGGTTGAAATCAATATCCCCTTGTTGACTGCAATCAAGCATGTACCCAGGTATTGTAAATTTTTAAAAGAGTTATGCACAGGCATGAATAAGGTGCGTGATAACAAGAGGGTGTTCATGGGAGAATTAGTCTCAGCAATGTTACAAGGTAAGCTACCCATTAAGGAGAGAGACCCAAGTATGTTTACTATCCCATGCAAAATAGGTAATGTAGGTATTGAACGAGCTATGTGCGATTTAGGAGCTTCAATTAATTTAATGTCGTTATCTATTTACACTTCTTTGAATGTGGGTCCTTTGAAAAATAATGGAGTTGTCTTAACCTTAGTGGATAGATCAAATGTCTTTCCAAAAGGGGTGTTAGAGGATGTCCTAGTTCAGGTTGATGGATTAGTATTTCCGGCTGATTTTTATGTGTTGAATATGGATGATAGGAATACTAGAAATTCTAATATGATTTTACTAGGATGTCCATTTTTAAAAACATCTAGAATAAAAATAGATGTGCATGCTGGAACCATGATAATGGAATTTGATGGTGCTGTGATTAAATTTGATATCAATAAAGCAATAAAACACCGAAGTGATTATGCATCCGCTTTCGTTATAAATAGTGTTGACCCCCTTATTGATAAATTTTTAGAGTTTTGAAGTTGTGATGCCTTGCACGCCTTGCAGGTAGCCCTGACTGAAGACTTGACGACTCCAAAGTTAGTAAACTGGGACAAAAATTGGGTGTTACCAGATCGTTTGTTCTAAGTAGTAAATGATCTGAATGGAAACTAGATGCAGATGGAAGAAAGCAAGTTATGCAGTTCACTAGAGCCGATACGACATGACCATGTGGTATCTGCCACAAATCGAATTTTTCCATCTGTAGTGAAACCGCCAGATCTGGAGCTTAAGCCACTGCCCTGTCACCTTAAATCTGCGTTTTTGGGTGCTGGAGACACACTTCCAGTAATTATTTCAAATGAGTTGAGTAAGGTGGAGGAAGAACGTTTGATCCAGGTACTTCGAGATCACAAGGAAGCTATAGGATGGACTATTGCCGACATCAAAGGTATTAGTGCGATGATCTGCATGCATCAGATACTTCTTGAGGATGATTACAAACCGAGTAGACAGCCACAACATCGGTTAAATCCTCCAATGATGGAAATCATGAAGAAAGAGATTCTTATGTTACTTGATGCAGATATGATATATGCTATTTCGGATAGCAAATGGGTCAGCCCAACCCAGGTTGTTCCAAAGAAAACAGGCATTACAGTGGTTAAAAATGATAAAGAGGAGTTGGTTCTGACACGAGTTCAGAATGGGTGGCGAGTTTTCATCGACTATAGGAAGCTGAACTCTGCAACATGCAAAGATCACTTCCCTTTACCATTCATCAATCAAATCTTGTAGAGACTTACAGGTCGCGCCCATTATTGCTGTCTGGATGGATATTTCGGGTTCCATTAAATTCCTGTTGCACCCGAGGACTAAGAAAAGACAACTTTCACATGCCCATTTGGTACTTTCGCGTATAAGCGCTTACCATTTAGACTCTGTAATGCACCGACAATGTTTCAAAGATGTATGGTAAGTATTTTTTCTGAATTTGTTGAGAAAATAATTGAGGTCTTTATGGATGATTTTACTGTATATGGTGATTCCTTTGCATCTTGTTTAGAGAATTTAGAGAAAATTTTGAAACGTTGCATTGAAACTAACTTAATGTTGAATTATGAAAAATGCCATTTCATGTTTAGTCAAGGAATCATCCTAGGACATGTAGTTTCATCTAAGGGGATTGAGGTTGATAGGTCCAAAGTAGATGTTATTGGATCTTTACCTTATCCCGTGATTTTCGAGAAGTTCATTCTTTTCTTGGCCATGTAGGCTTCTATCGACGGTTCATTAAAGATTTTGCAAAGATAGCTCACCCTTTGAGTTATCTTCTACAAAAAGATGCTGAATTTTTGTTTGATGATGCATGTCGTGGTACGTTTGACATATTGAAGGAGAGGTTAGTTTCGGCACCCATAATCAAGGTTCCAGATTGGGATTTACCATTCGAAATAATGTGTGATGTAAGTAATTACGTTGTTGGAGCTATTCTTGAACAAAGAATGAGACGCAATCCACATGTAATTTACAATGCATCAAGAACCTTAGATGAAGCTCAAAAGAACTACTCAACCATTGAAAAGGAACTCTTCGCTGTGGTGTTTGCCTTGGAAAAATTTAGACCCTATTTAATACAAACTAAACTGATTATGTATTCAGATTACGTGGCTTTGAAATATTTGATGAGCAAAAAAGATGCAAAGCCTAGGTTGATTCGATTGGTATTGTTGCTCAAAAAGTTTAACATTGAGATAAGAGACAAGAAGGAGGTTGAGAACCTTGTAGCTGACCATCTAAGTCGGATAAACACAGATTCTTAGTCTGGAGAAGTAGTTTCGGGTGAGTTTCCCGATGAACAGTTGTTTTGGGTCAATACGACATAGGCATGTCGTAACTCATAGTTTGCAGACCTGGTCAATTTTCTGATAGAACACAGATTTCCAGAGGATTATACGAGGGCACAGGGACATAAAATGAAGAGTGAGGCCAGGTATTACATCTGGGATGACCCATATTTTTGGAAGATGTGCTTGGATCAAATCATAAGCGATGTGTACCCGAGGAAGAGATTCCTTCCATCCTCTAATTCTATCATTCATCAGCTTGTAGTGGCCACTTTGGACCACAAAGAACAACAAGAAAGGTACTCGAATCTGGATTTTACTGGCCTAATTTATTTAGAGATTCATATGCCTTTTGCAAAGCATGCGATAGATGCCAATTTACAGGTAATATTGGTCGCAGAAATGAGATGCCACAAACACCCATTATAGTTTGTGAAATTTTTTATATTTGGGGCATTGATTTTATGGGACCTTTTCCCTCATCTTTTAGTAATCAATATATTTTACTTGCTGTTGATTATATTTCAAAATAGGTTAAGGCGAAAGCCACACGTACTAATGATGCTAAAGTGGTTGTCGATTTTATGAAAGCTAACATTTTTGTTAGGTTTGGCACACCAAAAGCTATCATTAGTGATCATGGAACCCACTTTTGCAACCAGCTAGTGGAAGCATTGCTCAAAAAATATGGCATCACTCATAGGGCTTCAACCACTTATCACCCATAAACAAATGGGCAAGCCAAGTTGTCCAATAGGGAGATCAAGAGCATCTTGGAGAAAACGATGAACCCCTCACGCAAGGATTAGAGTGCGCGCCTTGAGGATGCATTGTGGGCATATCGAACCGCTTACAAGACGCCACTAGACATGTGACCCTATCGACTAGTGTAAGGCAAGACATGTCACTTGCCCGTGGAAATAGAACATCGTGTGTTTTGGGTGGTGAAAATGTGCAACACAAGTTATGATGAGGCAGGGCAGCAACATAAGCTTCAACTCCAAGAGCTTGAGAAAATTTGCAACAACGCTTATGAGAATGCCATGATTTACAAAGCCAAAACTAAGGCATTTCATAACAAAAAGATTGCTAAAAAGAGGTTTAAAATCAGTCAAAAGGTACTTCTCTTTGACTCTACTTTTAAACTTTTTGGAGGTAAGTTGCGTTCTAAGTGGGTTGGCCCATTTGTTGTTGCAAAAGTTTATGATAATGGTGCTATTGACATTCAAAGCATGGATACTTCAAAAAAATTTTAAAGTCAATGGACATAGATTGAAACCCTTCTATAAAGGATTTGAGACATGCTTAGTTGAGGTACATTACGTAAGTAAACCCGATTACAACTAGGCGTGGCCCCTGTCGAGCCAAAGACGTTAAACAAAGGCGTTACTTGGGAGGCAACCCCAGGAATTTTTGATTTT
Organism: Erythroxylum alaternifolium; assembly: GCA_027478495.1. Taxonomy (NCBI): domain Eukaryota; kingdom Viridiplantae; phylum Streptophyta; class Magnoliopsida; order Malpighiales; family Erythroxylaceae; genus Erythroxylum; species Erythroxylum alaternifolium. The sequence continues at coordinate 1,160 of JANIIA010483615.1, read as the reverse complement.
AAGCTTCAATTTTTATTTTGTGTTACTTCATTTATTTTGTGTTGATTTATTTCAATTTTTGATTTTGTGCTCAGTGCTTTAAAATTTTTTTGGTTTGGAACTGATGTGTGTGTGACAGTGCATTACTGCCAGTGGTTAAAGGAAGGTATACGACATGAGCATGTCGTATGACTGTGTTCGCATAAAAATGGGGTTCAAATTTTTTTTTACACATAGTGAAAAAGTTCAAGTGTGGGGTACACAATTGTTTAAACCAAAGAGGGAACTCCATGGTAGTTTCGTAAATAAGGGATACAACCCAACCAAATGTCGACACCCTTTAACTTGCTGCTTATTTAACCTTCCCAGCTAACCACTCTTTCTTTTTCACCGACATTCCTTCCACCCGACCTTCCTCAAATTTGGTTCCCTTCTCTTCAACAACCAAACGAATGGGCCGTACAAAAAGCTAAGCTTTTAGAGGGAGATCCCATGTACCCATGGCAACCCGTTGGGAGACAAACCCAGCCAAACATACGCCTTCCCACAACACTGTTGCACCTTCCTCTAACCAATTAGACGTCCCTTCATCGTTTCAAGAAGCTCCTCGCCGTTCTACACGGATTCATCGCTCTGACTTGACCATTTCTGAAATTCACGAAGCACCCATTGAACCCACACCTATGGTGGACTCGGAGGCAGATGCGGACCCTTCTCCTAAAGCTACTGTCGATGTCGAAACAGAGGAAATTCCTCATCGTAGTCGGGAACGCTCCTAAGGTAGAGCCCGGATGCAACAGAACAACCAAGGGGGAAGGGAAGTACGAGAAAACCTTCGGTTCACAAACCGGAAGGACATTCGCGCGCTGAAAATAGTTATGAAGCGACTGATTTGTGATGTAAGGTATGTTCCTCCAACTGTTTTAAATTCATTTGGGTTAGAATCTCAATTTCATCGGCTCATTCATACTTTTGGTTTCCAAGTGTTCTTTGAATTGGATGGCATTAATGCAGTTAATGAACTTGTTTGGGAATTTTTTTTGCCTCTTTTCAGTTTAAAGGTCATGTCAGTAAGGATACTGTTTGTCTAGATACAATGTGTTTTTGTCTATTGCAGCAACAATTTAACATGAGCTTAGACGACTTCAATGTTGCACTAGGATTTGAAAACGAAATGAGCA
>JANIIA010483579.1:0-16082 GCA_027478495.1 Erythroxylum alaternifolium | reverse complement strand
ATCATTAATCAAAATTTCTATTTAATTATTTCTATCAAATTAAATATATATTACAAATATTTAATTATTAAAATTTTTCGACAGTTATAATTTAAATATAATTTAAATTTATATTTTAAAAAAATTAAATCAAATAATTTACCGATGAAAAAACCCAAAATTTCCATCGGTAATAGCTAAAACAACACCGACGAAAAAAACATACCGTCGATAAATGCACCAAGGGAAATAGAACATTCCGATGCTAAATTTACATACAGTTTAGGAACTTACCGTCGGTAAATTTAGCGTTGAAAAATTATAGCCCGTCGGTAATTTACGAATGGAAAAAGTGTGACGGTTGGTAACTATTTTGTTGAAATTACCGACGGTAATTTCTTTCCGTCGGTAAACTTACCGACGAAAAATTTCTTTACCGTCGGTAATATTAGCTACGGCCAAATCTACGACGTTTTTGTCTATCGATAAATTCTGTCGGTAATTTTTAATACCGACGAAATATTTATCTTTTCTGTCGATAATTGCCATCGCTAACTCAATATTTTCTTGTAGTGATAGTATTAGAAAGCTCCCCTTAAGCTCCCCTTCACTTGATTTAATATCTTAGATCATTTATTTGTTTATATTGTTTGCAGGCTCTGTTTTGTATTGAAGAGTGTCTATAATTGTCTGACGTCCTCCTTATTTGTAGATTGTGGTTATCCATCCATCCAGGTAAGTTGTCCAACTAATGTCTCCAATATGTTTTGCTTTACTAGTGGGAGTATTTATGAGGAATTTTTTAAATTGCAAATGAGGTATTGTTTTTATGATGTTTGCAATATCCTAAATATCATTGATGATAACATAAAGTTCCGATTTAAAAGTCTAGTAGTAACTTAAAGCTGAAAGACTCTAATTACTAGTAACTTATAGTTAATGTAACAATTGAATGATGATTGCATTTAATATGGGTATTTTTGAAACATTGAGGCATAATAAATCATTAGGTAGGTATATAGGTTGGAAACAAGTGATGTAGCTTCCATGAGGCTTATGAGTGAAAATTTCCACGGGCTTGGAAGCCATAACAATAACATGTTTCTCAATTCACAGGTGTAAACAACACTACGTACCTTATATTTTCTTACCTTTTGAACTTTGTTAACAAACTTTAATATGAAATACTCTAATTACTATTAACTTAAATGTAACAATTGAACGAGGATTGCATTTAATATTAGTAATTTTGAAACATTGAGGCATGATAAACCATAAGGTAGGTATATAGGCTAGAAACCAGTGATGCAGCTTCCATGAGGCTTATAGGTGAAAAATTCCAACAGCCTAGGAACCACAGCGAGAACATGTTTCTTGATTCATGGGTATAAACAACGCTACATATCTTAATTAATAGAACTTAGTAAGTTCTTAGAAGAGTTATATCTATGAGGTTAGTAGGAAATGCCACTAACTTTCATGTGTTGTGTTGTGCTTCAATTTGTCACTTTCACTTCAGTGTTTCCTGTCACGTTTCACCATTATAAATTTGTTGGTTGATGGAATTGTTATGAATATGTTAAGCATCATGTGTTATGCTAGGCTTCAATTTCTCACTTTGACATCAGTGTTTCCTTTCAACATTCTGACTTAGTGTCTTCCTTTTCAGTTTAGCAGAATAACATTTGATGAGGTAACTCTGAGGTTTCACCATACGGGATGTTTTGTTAATATGGCTGATAATGTTTGGTATGAGGGTAGTTTTACGGATGAAATTCAATTTGATATTGACTTACTAAGCTATTTTGAACTGGTTGATATATTTAAGAGAAGTGGGTAAACAATGTAAAAAAGATATTTTATTTTATGCCCAGTTTTGAACTATGTAATGGTTTAAGGGTTTTACAAGATGATGCTAGTGTGATAGATATGGTTAATGAAATAATAGGTACAAGTGGTATTGATATTTATATTGAACATGGTTTAGATACCATGTTGAAATGATTAAGGATGAATGTAATGAGGTTACTCAGGTTAATGTAGTTGAAGATAATGGTGAGTGTATTAATAATGAAGGGTTTGCAGGTAATGTAGGTAATTTAGACGATGAGTCAAATGTGAAGGATGAAAATGATAAAAATGTGGAGAATGAAGATGATGCAAATATGGAGATTGAAGAGGATAAAAATGATTTAGAGCAAGAGACGAAGGTAATGGTCCGGATGAAGATGATGGAGATAATGGACAACATGAAGTTGATGTAGGTGATGCAGATGATGAAGATAAGGTGGTTTTGTCTAAATATTATGATAGTGATGAATTTGAAGAACTTGTTGGTGACATCGATGATATGGTAGACAATGCTACTAGGAGGAAAAGGAAATATTTTGTTTATGATAAAAATGTAGCTGAGCCTTACATTAAAGTAAGGATGATTTTTCTTAATCATTTACAATTTAAGCATACAGTGAGTTTGTTATGCATCAAAACAAAGAGGGCTGTCATGTTTACCAAAAATAAGCCCAAATTTGTCCAAGGTAAATGTTAGACAGAGAATTGCCCTTCGTATATATGGAGCATTTGATAATAAGTTGCAAACATTTTAAGTTAGGAAATTGAAGAACAATCACGTCTGTAATAGGGTATATACAAATCCTAGAATGAACATCAACATCTTATCTGATTTGTTGAAGGATAAGCTTAAAAAGGAGTCATTTTTGAAGAATGATGATATCAAATTATATGTTAAGGATTGTTTAGCTGTTGAAGTGTCTATGAGTATTATGAGAAGAGCAAAGAAAAAAATAATGAATAGTGTTGTGATCAACATTGAAGAGGAGTTTTGAAAGCTTTGGTCTTATACTGAAGTGATTAGATAGTCCCGAGAAGCATTGCTACATTGACAGTGTCTCAACCAATTCCAAATCTCCACCTGTATTTGAAATAATGCACATATATTTAGAAGCTATTAAAAATGGGTTTAGGTATGGATGCAGGCATTATCTTAGCCTAGATGGATGTTGGCTAAAATCCAAAACTAAGGGTGTTATAGGAAGAGATGGAAATAATCAAATGTTTCCTGTTGTTTAGGCTATGGTCAAAGTTGAGTCGATAGCTACCTGGAAGTGGTTCATTGAAAGGTTAACAGAAGATTTACCTCACTTGGGCTTTGGAATTGGTTGGATTATAATAACTGACCAATATAAGATAAAAGTTTCACATCAATCTTTTTTTTAACTTTCATTGAGAGTGTAACTGTTATGAAATATGTAGATTTGTGTCCACATGCCTATTTAAATGTTATGTTTTCCCTTGTAGGGACTTGATAGAGCCATTGCCGATTTGTTCCAAATGTTGAGCACAGGTTTTATGGTATACATGTTTATATGAATTGGCATAAAAGAGGACATAAAGGGGAAGAGATGAAGGAGCACTTTTGGAAAATTGCGAAATCCTTCACAGTAAGGGAATATAAAGAAAATTTGGATAAGCTCAGAGCTAAGAAGGAAAGGGTAGTAGAAGATATTGGGAGTTATACACTAGTTCAGCAATGGTGCAGTGCTTCCTAAAGGGAAGATTCTATGATTGAGTTGGTTGACAATAAATTATGTGAGACCTTCAATAAGACTCTGGTTGATGTATGGAAAATGTCAATTTTAGGTTTGTTTGAGAACATTAGAAGATAATTAATGAAGAGAATTGTGAGAAAAAGGAAAGAAACTGCTAAGTAAAAGGGAAATTTAGGGCCAAGAATATAGGAAGCAATTGAGAAGAGTGTCATGATTGCTCAACATTGTTCAGTACATCATTATGGAGAAGGAGGATATAAGATTGATCATCAATAGAGCAGATATGTGGTGAGGCTTCAGAACAAAATATGTTCTTGTAAGAGATATACCCTCTCTGGCATTCCTTGTGAACATGCTATATGTGCTATTAGAGACAAAAGGGTTAATCTTGAAAAGTACACTTCTAGTTGGCTATGGAAGACTGAATATGTCAAAACATATGGAAAGGCAATTCAACCAATGCTTGGTATGAAGGACTAGCCCATTAGCAATGAAGAAACCATTAGGCCATCAGAATTGAAACAAGGGCATAGTAGGCCTAAAACTACTAGGAAAAAGGGTATTGATAAGCCTCAAAAGAATACAAAAGTAACCAAAAAGCAAAATGTTGACCACGTGTCTAGGATGGGCATGATCATGACATGCAACCACTGCTATATAGAAAGATAGAATATAAGAGGTTATTCTTGGAAGGGTAGAGTCATAATTTCTAAGTTTTTTTTGTCTTTTTTGTGATAGAGTTAAGATTCTTTTCCAAAGTAGTGGTAATATTCTAGGTTTTTTTGTTCCATTCTCACTGTTGTCAATAGTAAGTTCTAACCTAGTTTTAAAATCCTAACCTAAACTAGTCAACTCATTTCCATGTGGAGCAAAACATAGCAAACCCACAATCAACCCTAAAAAACATATCCACAGTTCAAACCAACACTGACATCCTAGTAAGTGCCTCTAAAACTGCATCTGACAATGCTGAAAGGGGAAATAAAGGTAAGAGAAGAGCAAACGCCTCTGACTTTGCTTCTACCTCTGCCTCTACTACTGTGTCTATATTTGCTAGTGCCACAACTGCTTCAGGTACTGCCAACACCTCAAGTATTGCTCATGTATATGGAAGTGTAAAGGCAATAGCCTCAGTTGTTCTCCCAACACCTGGAAGTGCTTCAAAAACAACAAATATCTGTACATCTTCAACGGCCACTACTAAAAACCAAACTAAAGGGAGAAGAGGGCCTGGTTATGGTGTTACAAATGAGGAAGAAGAATAAGGATGTTTGATGTTGGTAGATGTAGCCCAAATTCTCAAGTGAAAACTATAGAAAAAAAGCCTATTACATAATCTTCTCTTCAACAGGAAGCAAATAGGAAGTTCAAGAAACACATGGAATGGATGGGGATATACAAAAATGAAACTATAGGGATGAAAATGCTAAATGTAAGTGTTAAATATTTGCATTCTTATTAAACATTAATTAATCCATACAACTTAACAATGTTTGTATTTTATCTATAGTCTAAAAGGAGAAGTCAGAGACTCCCACGCCATAGGTAGAAATCAATAAAGAGGAAGGAAGATGTTACTGCACATGTGAATCCAAGCTAAGAAAGTCAAACTACATCTTCAAAGGGAAAGAAGAAAATGTAAATTTAACATTTAATTGTTAGTAAACTGAACAATTTTGCAATATTTGTGTACTAAACAACAATATATTGTAAGCATCTTATTGGCATTTACATGTTATTAAGCAATGAATGCAATGACTACCAATTTCAATTTGAATTGCATTTTTTAGGTTTTTTCCTTTTTGTTGAAGTTCATGAATGAGTTACCGAGGGTGACAGAAGCTTGGTTGGAATTGTCACATTCTTTGTAATGTTAAAAGTTTTTAAGGAAAGCTTAAAGTCTGTGGCTTGAAAAAGATGATAATCCCATTTATTTTCATCGTTTGGTCTTGAATTGAGATCAGATCATCAAGTAGCCATTTTATGTGGTATATTATAAAGCAATTAGTGTGAGTTGCATTTCTTTTAGGTTTTTTCCATTTCGTTGAAGTTCATGAATGGTAGAAATGTACATTGTTAATATAAAGAATTAGAATTATAGGTCTATTAAACATCTTTATTTCCTCAACAATAATTTGATGACTTATAAAATAACTTAGCAGTTGTGTTAATCATTAGAGCTAAATTACAGATGACATTTTTTAGAGTGGTCAATTGTTGCCTCTTTTAACTCCTTTTGACTAATAACCAATACGCTATCTCTATTGATTAATGATCCTATTTTGTTACTAATCTTCCTTACCATGTGTTGATACATCAAACATCTTTAGGCTAGTACATCAAACATGTTTAGGATAGTACATTAAACATCAAACATGTTTAGGCTAGAACATCAACATCAAACATGTTTAGGCTAGAACATCAAATTAGGAATATAGTAGGTGTTAAAACACCTAACAATTGCACTTTCCAACATCAGGGTAGGTGAATTATATTTACACATTGTTGTAGTACATCAAACCATTTCCAAGTAAGGCTTTAAAGGGATAGATATTGTTTATATTGGCTTCATTATTTAGGCTAACAAATATAAGCAAGACTACTAAACACAAGCTTAAACAAGCAACAAATTTACAACTTTTTGTTGAATGTGTTTCATTACTTCTCTCCATAGCAACTAACTCATTCTTCAACTTCAAATTTTCTGCAATTGTTTCAACTTGAAAAACATCTATTGCATTCTCTCATAACTCTGCCACTTCAACCTTCAATGGATTCCTTTGACAATATAGTATCTTCTCTTTGTTTTTTAGCTCTAAAATAATCTCTTGCTCCTGGACAAAATCCTTTGATCGTATCATTCATGAAATCCACAAACTCTTTCACTCTACCATCAAAGAAAAAATAGCAATTCATTAATGAAATATATAAACATATTTAGCTAAAACAATATAAAAATGTATCAAAATTAACAGAAAGAGTCGACAACCATAAAACATTATTTCAAGATTTTCATCAGTCCATGAAGTCCATTTAGGTGCTTTCAAGTTACAGTAACAATATTAGCCTCTCTGTTATAGTCCCATTCAACTGGGTAAGTTGAAGAAATCAGATTGTATGACCTCAAATCAAGTTTAGAACGCATCCCACTATTGGCAAAGATGAAATTTTCAAAAATTTCTTCTCAACATAAAATTACAACCAAGAAAACAACAAATTGAATCCTCTAATCAACCTCATTATCTTGAAGAACTACTACTTGAGCTCATTCTCAAGTATTATAGAACAATGCTGTAATGTTGATTGTGAACACATTGATAGCTAAATGATGTCTATAGAATTGAATTTGTTTACTCCAAAGAATCTGTGTCTCTCTTCCATGAATGTCATATCTTTATTTTAAACCCAATGGATAGAGATAAACAAACATGGATAACCACCAACGAAGCTAAACCAAGTGACATAAATCATATTCTAGATATAATGTCAAGTAGATAGAGAAGAGAAAACTTAATCATATCCCACATACAAATGTATAGTAGAATTACACATGAAAACAATTATAATATATACGTTATTTAGCCCTATAATAAAAACCATTTAAAAAACATAAAGTAATTTACCTAAATGTAACATTGTTAAGGAAACTTTCCATAAAAAGGAAAGAGGGCAAAGGAATAAAGTGAAGATTCAAACACCATAAATTATATACAAAAATTAGAAGGGAGCATGAGTCATTACCTATTTGGGTCTTCAATTAGAGCACATCTATGTTTCAAATCTCCAAAAACCAACCACCCATTCACCTCCAATGCCAAAAGAGATAGCTCACACTACTTATAAGGCACAAACGAGATTGGAGTGAAAGCACATGCATGAAGTGATGATGTGTATATGGATTGGAGTGAAGACACAATCGAGAGAAGAGAAAGAGGATAAAAATACCTGTTGAAAAAAATGGTTGATTTAGGGTTGAAGAGTAGAAATTAGAATGAAATTAAAATTATGTTTTTAAATTTCACGTGGCCTAGACAATAACTTATGTGTTCTTAATATGGCATCTGAAGATTAACTGGCTTGCTTTTAACAACAATTGTAAAACATACCCTAATTTTCATCTAAAAAGTCTTAAATTGAGTAGACTCGTGAAATTTTATACCTTATTTGAGTAAGTTACAAGTTTAAGTTCCAAACTAATCAAACTGAAAAAGGTTAAGCCCCAAATTAGGCTTTTAGCCTTTTGGTGTACATTAAGACTTGGGATAAGCATCTTGATTGTAGGTTTCTGATATGAAAAAGCTTTAATAATTAACCTTGATATTTCGCAAGCACATGGGTTGTTCACGTAGTATAGGTGTTGATCGCATGAGGAGGGTTAATATAATCCTAAAATCGAAGGCTGAAAAAATTCGCAATAATTTAAAATAAACAAAATAAAATAATAAACTATTTTAATCACACAATTAACTCCAATAATCAAATTCGAAAATAATAACAAGATAACAGATGCAACACCCAATCACATAACAACCTAAAAAATACCAATTGAGAGAAAGGGGAATTTTATCCGACTTTAATGAAAATCTAATGGATTATGAATTTATAGAATTACCGATTCTAGACAGTCCTATGGTTGATTACTCTCTCTCGAGTTATAATCATTAACCCCAATTAGATTATGAGAATTGCAACCTCTCAATTCATAATTTATCAAAAACCTAAATTAGATCTAAAATTGTCGAATAACCTACCGAAAAACTATGCAAGATCTCTTGTTGCACAAATTTACCAGTTTGATTCAATTTTTGATCTATTAAATTACCTAACTCTTGTTAGCCCAATTTAATGATTTTTCACTTAGTTCAGCCTCCTAGTTTGTTACCGAATTATTTAAGTGCAGAATTTAACTCACAAGAAATTTAATAAAAACACAATCAATCAAATTTCTTTCATATCAAAGACAAAATATCCTGAAGGTGAGTTTAGACAAATCCTCAACATTCAACGAATCTATCATCTATGGCTATCTCAAATTCTATACAATCATAAAGAATGAAATAAAATTAGAAATAGACTTAGAATAGATGACAGAGGTAGCAATGGCAAGAAACCTCCTGTTTTGGGAAGTACTTCGCATAGGCTTCTTCGTTACGTCTCCCTTCCTTAGTTTCTTCCTCAATCTCTCGATAAAGCTCCTTAGGGTTTCAGGATTATGGCTAATGCAAAAGCTCTTTCCCTTTTGTTCTTCATGTTCTTTAAATACCTTGGCAGCCCTAGGGTTTTCCAAGGTCGAAACGGTCCTAAAAATCCCTCGAAACTTGACTTTTTCTCTTATTTACGCATCTGCCTGATGCAGTAGAATTAAACCTTTCTGTCATAATCGTGGCAATCAGGCCACAATCGTGGATTGTGGTAGAGTCTTCTGTCACGATCGTGCCCCATATACCATGATCGTGGGCTAGCTTACATGTTTATGTCAATATCGTGGCCTATTGTGCCGCGATCGTGGGCCATGGTTTCACTCTAAAAGTCTTCAGAACTTCTCTGTTCTTTGACATTGACCCTGAAACACTAACAAACACATCAAGGTACCTCAAAAACATAATATTTAAGTGCAAAGACTTATACTAACCCATAAGAATACTTAAACACATCAACTAACTCAATTCTAACCTAAACATATACTAAACACTCAAATTAACACTTAATACATAATAGATTAAGCCCTAAAATATGATGCAAATCACACCTATCAACATCCTCACACTTAAACATTTGCTTGTCCTCAAGAAAACAAAACAACAACACATAACAAAAACACAACACACAATGCAGTAATGAGACAATGGCTTCAAATTTGTGAAATAAATTTAATCTTAAACATAATCATTCAAGTTAGATTAAATCATTAACATGAAAAATCTATCTAAGTGCTTTGAACTAAATATACAAATTAATCAAGATCCAAGTGTTAATTTATTTACCCTTTTCAATTGCACACACACATTAATAATTCTTTGATCATTCAAACTCTGTAATTGTTCCTAAGTTTGTTTTCATGAAAAGCCAAGCCATTACAAGTTCAGTAGGTTTTTATTAGGAAACACATTTTTTTATTGAACATAGACTTAGTCTTTGTACAGCGAGGCAAACACTGGTAATGAATGTCGATCCGGTTACTTGAACTAAGTCATGTTTTCATTAAGTTGCTTGGTTGGAATGTCATTATAGCTTTTTGTTGCGGAGGCACACATTTGTGATGCATTTCGATCCAGTTACTCATCTATATCATATTCTCAACTGGCTACTAGCTCTATTCATAACTCGAAGGGCAACAGAATAGTTATTTCTTTAACAATTTATTTATTTATTTATTACCTTGTTGTTTTAGCTACTCGTTTCCATAAAAAATACTAGTAAAGCTACTTAAGTTAAAAGGCCTCAACTTAATTAAGCTGTATATTTATCCAAAGATCCCGATTCACTAATTTTGCGAGCTAATGATTCTTCATAACTTAATAGACTATGTTCAAAATTAAATCAATTTCAATCCATCTAAGTCATTAACACATTCAAACAATTCACAAAATATAACCTAACAACTATCATAACATATGCACAATCATATATCAAGTAAAACACATGACCCTCCCCACACTTGAACAACACACTGTCCTCAATGTGAGAAGGGAACAAACAAACACATAAAAGAAAAGAAGAAACATAAATTAATTTAAACAAAAAATAAATAAAAATAAAAATAAAGATGAAGACTAAGTTGAGAAAGAAAAATGGGTTAGACAAAATCTCATAGAGATGGAAGTAGGGATAGTGTCGGGGGTGTCAGTTAAACACCCTGAGACTCAAAATATCGATGGATCTAATGGATATCCTGGCTCTAGTGTCATTGTATTTGGGCCATCTTCTTCATCATTCTAGTGTACTCCATAAGTATATCAGTAACTATCTTGTTGTTTGCAAAGATTGCCTCTATGACTTTCTTCCGACCTTAATCTTCTGCTTCTTCTTCCTTAGGCTCTTCACTAGTTGTGTCCTCTTCTGCCTACTAAGCTGGTGTTAAACTCAAACTCGCCTAGGACTAGCCCTAATCTTAATATGTGTCTTCTAGCTAATATCCTGGAGTCCCATATTATAGGACTCAAGGATTTCAGCCCTTTATAAATGGTGATGGTTTAGGAAGTCAGGGAGATGAACAATTAACCCACTACAATCTATGCCATAATATTCAACAATGGTAGCAACTAGGTACCCCATACCTAAATTAGTGCTACTCTTCCATGGAGTCGTAACAATAGCATTTACCACATACAACAAGTGCTTATGGGACTTTATTATATTGTTGTGAGCATTTTTGGCATGAAATTTCTCTATTCTAGTGAGTTCATTCCAATAGCTAGAAGGGTAAAAATCATCATGTCGATCGATAATGGGGGATTTAAGAAACTCACACATATCGCACATGATTTCTATGTTTAGTTCATAAGCTCTTCCTCTCAAGCTAAACCACATTTCCTTGGGGTTTTGAGGGTCATAGGATAGGGAAGTGAAAAATTACAAAATGTGCTCCTAGTAGACAGGAAATTGGAAATGTATAAATCTGACCCACTGGATTCGTTTAGCTTAGTTCTCTACCCTATCGCGTAACTCTATCCGATAGAGCGTTTCAAAATCAAAATATTTAGGAACTACTATTTTTCTAGCATTTAAGGATTAGAAACGGATACCTTCCTTCGTTGTGTAGATCGGGAAGGGTACTCCGAAGTCTGCTGCTCTATTTCTTCTCCTTCATCCCACAACTTGATTTCGTCCAGATGATGGCTCCTGTCTGGATGATTGCTTAATGCGCGACAGATTTTCTAGTTAATAGGTAGAGTTTGTAAGAAGTTTATAAGTTTGAAATTTTTGCAGAGAGATGTGAGAGCGTTTGTAAGCTTGAAATCTAGAGAGATAAAGTGAAAGTGAATAAAAAAGTGAAGTTATAAATGAATTTATAGGTCGTTGGAGGGTAAAATGGTAAAAAATTTCTTTAAAAACGTGTGTCCCCTTTTCTACCAGTCGCAGGCTATGATCGTGGCCTACAGTTTTCTACCAATTCTTCAATTTTTCTTCTATGTTCTTTTCACATTTTTTCGAAATCACTTCTTAATTCTTTTGTGACACTTTCACCTCTCTTTTTCTTACTTAATCAATCATCCAATTTATGTCAAAGTCTATTCCTTCTTGATTTTATTTGAAAACAAAATAATTCTAACTACAGAATTCAAACTTGTTAACAAAAACAATCAAAGGAAATAATTTTCTATGGGCTGCTTTCCATACAGTGCTTCTTTTAACATCAGTAGCTCGATGCTCTTTTTAAGCTCACGGTGGTTCGAATGAATGGTACAATGGTAGTGTCGTCACTAATCTTACAATTTGCATATGCGTTACCATATTATGGTTTTTGCCTTCCTTATAAATCTCCTTCCGTCATCTTCTTCTATATGATCTTTTCTTTTTGAATGCATTCCCAGGATCCATGATATCTTCCCATTCTCCTCGAGGTTTAGGTTCGTGATCTTAGTCAAAGGTAAAAGAGAACTGTAGTCTTTCTTTGACACCTTGAAGGTTAATTACTCCTTTCCTATTCTCAGAGTTAGTTCACCCCCATCAATGTCAATGATTAAAAGAGCAGTGGCCACGAACGATTGTCCAAGAACCATAGGGGTCTCCACATCTTCTCTAATGACTAGTGTATAGAAGTCTGTGGGAAAGGTAAATTTATCAATTTGTATGCGTACATCCTTAATGATCCCCTTCGGTTGATGAACTGTTATGTCGATAGTCTTCACTAAAATCTTTGTGGGTATTAACTCTCTCAATCCTAATTTTAGACTAAAGGTGTAGGGAATTATATTGATACTCACACCCAAATCCGCAAATACCCTGTTGATATTGACTCCATTTATACTGCAAGGGATGAAAAATCCCCTGGATCCTCTTTCTTCTGAGCTATATAAGGGTTTTCTTCTTCTATGTACTCTTTAACCTTCTTTTGGACATATTCCTTTAGGGTGAACCTCGTTTGCAGTTGTTCTGTAATTTTCTCAACCCTGTTTGATTCAACCTCCTTAGAATTCTTTGTTGTCCTACTTGACAGTGACTTCCGTAGAGCTAGAATAGGGTATAGGAATTAAGATCGAGGTTCTATAATTGGCTCAATTTTGAACTCACTTTGAAGGAAGTCCATAATTGCCTATCTTTCTCCTTCATCTATGTCATCCTTTATGTGTTGAGGTTCCTTCTACTGTTTGAATGATAGCCATGATCCTCTCTTTCGGGTTAGACTTGGTGTTGCTTGGAAAGGTTCTTGTATTCTGAGTGGACATTACCTCCACTAGTTGACCTACTTGGACTTCCAGATTATATATTGATAAGGCATAGTTCTTTGTTACTTGTTCAAATTTGCTTTCGAGCCTTCGATGTGCGTCCTTCATGCCTCTAATTTTATCCAAAATCTTGTCCAACTTAGATTCCATTGAGCTTAGTTTATCTTGTTGGAAGCCCGATTGTCCTTATGATCTAAACTGTCCTCTAATATTATTTGTCTAAGAGAAGTTAGGGTGATTCTTCCACCCTGGGCTATAAGCATTAGAGTAGGGATTGTTGCCGCTTCCTCGTCGATATTGCGCCCCCATACAATTTACTCGCTTTGAATTGTCTTCCTTCATCAAGTAATAGTCCACGATATCGTGATCCATCTATCCATAGAGCTCACACTTTAGTTATATGGCTTTCACCTGGGTTGAGGACAAAGCTTTCATGTTGTTGAGCTGTCACGTCGAGTTCTTAATTTTCACTTACATTTTCATCATTTGATCGACATCCACAATTCCTTTTTGCTCTCGAAATGAAGTAGTTTGTCTACTCCGCTCATTCGTCGAAAGATAGCTATTGCTCGCCATCTCCTCTATCAGCTCTTCTACTTCATCAACAGTCTTCCTCATTAGTGATCCTCCTGAAGCTGCATCAATTGTGCCTCTCATTGGTAGGTTTACTCTATTATAGAATGTTTGCAACAGGAATTCCTTAGGTAGGTTGTGGTGTGGGCACTTCTATTGCAAATCCTCGAATCTCTCCCATACTTTGTAGATCGATTCCATATCACCTTTCTGGAAATTAGTAATTTCCTTGATGATCTTCACGGTCTTGGTCAGACGGAAATACTTATCTAAGAAGGCACGAACTAGCTGATCCCATGTCATGACATTGGCTAGGTTCAGAGAATGATACCATGCCTTTGCTTTGTGTCTAAGGGTAAAGGGGAACAACCGAATTCTGATTGCATCTTTCCACATCTGATGATACTGAAAAGTATAGATTTCAAGGAATTTCACTATGTGTTCATTTGGATCTTCGTTTGCCAATCCATAAAATTGCAAATTCTGCTGAAGCGAATTTAAAAGGGTTGGTTTAATCTCGAAGGAAGCTGCTTGAACTGGTGGCCTAGCTACTCCTTGGTTAGCTGCATTGAGCCCTATCATTATGAAGTCCATCAGGGTCTGTTGTTGACATCCTTGATTCACTCTATGGTCTATTTTCTGCAGAAATTCTTTGGCCATTGTTGACTTTATGATTTACTCTTCTTCTTCAAGTCGAGCTTTCTTAATGGTCCATTCTAGTCGAGTGATTTCTAAATTTCTAGTTTCAGCTGCGTGACTTGAACCTCTCGTGACCCTTGTGTTCATGCAAGAGAACGATTTCAAAAATAGAAAAGAAATAAAAAACAAAAGATTAAAAACTAACTAAACGCCTTAAACTATAGAAATAAACTAATCGCCGCCCTGGCAATGGTTATAAAAATTTGATCGCAGGTTTTCGATATGAAAAAGCTTTAATAATTAACCTCAATATTCCGCAAGCATATGGGTCATTCACATAGTACCTAAGGTGTTGATTCCACGAGGAGGGTTAATATAATTATAAAATCTAAGGCTGAAAACAATTTGTAATATATCAAAATAAACCAAACTAAATAAGAAATTATTTTAATCACGCAATTAACTCCAATAATCAAATTTGAAAATAATAACAAGATAGCAGATGCAACACCCAATCACAAAACAGCCTAAAAACTACTAACTGGGAGAAAGGAAATTTTTATCTGACTTTAATGAAAACCAAATTGATTATGAATTTATTAAATTACCAAGTCTAAACGATCCTAGGGTTGATTAGTCTCTCTCGAGTTATAATCATTAACCCTGATTAGATTATAGGAATTGCAACCTCTAGATTCACAATTTATACAAAACCTAAATTAGATATGAAATTGTCCAATAAACTACCGAAAACCTATTTAAGATTTCTCGTTTCACAAATTTATCGGTTTGATTCAATTCTTGATCTATTAAATTACTTAACTCTCGTTAGCCTAATTTAATGATTTTCACTCGCTTCACCCTCTCAATTTCTTACCGAATTATGCAAGTGCAGAATTGAAATTACAAAAAATTCAATAAAAATGCAATCAATCAAATTTCATTGATATCAAAGATAAAGTATCCCAAAGGTGAGTTTAGACAAATCCTCAACATTTAATGAATCTATCAACTATGGCTATCTTATATTCTATACAATCGTAAAGAATGAAATAAAATCAGAAATAAACTGAGAATGGATGAAAGAGGTAGTAATAATGGGAAACCTTATATTTGAGATTGTGGCTGATGCAAAAGCTCTTTCTCTTCTGCTCTTCATGTTCTTTAAATACCTTGGCAGCCTTATGTTGGATCAGAAACAAAAATATGCTTGGTTTGGCTAAACGGTATATTTCAAAAACTTTTTTCGAAATCAAAATATAGCGGAAGTGTAGACACCAAATCAACATGCTTTTAATCCATACATGATACGACATATGGAAAATAAATAAAATAAGAACAAGATCAGAATTTTACCTATTCCTCGCTACAGTTTTGACTCCTTACTGCTGTGTCCTTAACCAATATGATCTACCACTCGTTCTGCTTAGACAACTTGGTTAATAAGATCCTTTGGTGGGAAAGGAGAAGAAAAATAAATAGCAAACCTTTGTTATATTCACTAGTTGAAAAGAAGAAAAAAAATGAGACATTCTTTTTTTTTTCTCTCTATAGCTGATGGTTTGAAAGCTTGTTGAGACCCAAAATTTACGCACACTTTCATTTAGAATCCAAATTAAATGAATTATGTCCTTACATGTCCAACACTTGGACATTATCTCTTATCATAACGTTTTCATGTAAGGTGCTTTAAAAACTAGCCATTAAAACCATTTAATAAAGAACATTACCAAATTCTTTTAGGAGAGAGTGGAGAGAAAAAGCAATACATGTTTATTTTAGCAAATATTTCTAAAAGACATGCATCCCATTTACTACAGCACTTGGACGTTCTTTTTAGAATTCCAAAAGTGTAACACCCCATTCCCGCTGAACCCGAACCCGATATCGATGGTGATACCCGGATCCGTGCCCCGCGAGGGTGGCGTGTCAC